>CAJFCO010000112.1:67798-99501 GCA_904066015.1 Synergus gifuensis | reverse complement strand
TGTTTTTTCGATATCTCATATAGTTTTTGAGGTATTTTTAAAAACCCCCAAAAAACACGAAAAAAAATGAATTCACAAAAATCCTTATATTTAAGTGAATGAATTTTATTTTTCAGTCTCTCCGGTCTCATTCTCTTCGTGTTTTGATGCAGAAAAAATTTTAAAAAAGTTTACAGTTCCAGCTGTAACGGTTCGGAAGTTACATGACAGAGAACTTGTCTCTTTCTATAGAGTTCCCAATTTGACGGTTTACAAGTACTCGAAACGAATCATTGTACTTTTTCTTATATCTCATTGCAGTAATGTCTTTAATATTTGCAATAAGAATAATAATAATAATTAAAAATTTTTAAAAATATATTTATAAGCTGCTACTTATACTCCCTAGAAACTTTTTCTTTTGCATGCTCGACGGTGATGAGCATTTGGTTCATCAGTCATGAGCCTCCAGCAATAGTCTGGTAAAGCGTTCACACTCCAGTTACCTTGGTATCTCTTTTCGATTTCAGCGATTTCTTGATGAAACCGTTCCCCGTGTTCATCACTGACTGCCCATAAATTTTCTGGAAAGAAGTCCAAGTGCGAGTGAAGAATGTGAATCTTTAGTGACATGTTCACTTTCATTTCCTTGAAGTTCTGCGGCATAGTGCTTATCAGGTGTTTTTAGTTTCTGGATTTTGTGTTCCCCAAGAAATTTTGTATGACTGCTTTTACTGACAACCAAGTTTTTCTCTCAAGGTCCGTCAAGATTGTTTAAAAATCACAATCCAAAATTATTTGTCGGATTTGGGGTCCTTGAAAAACTCCTTCCTTTATTTTAGCTTCACTAAGTTTAAGGAATTTTCTTTTCAAGAAACGATGACCTTCTCCATTTTTATCCATTGCTTTGATAAAGTTTTTTACGATGCCGAGCTTAACATGTAATGGTGGTAATAATATTTTTTGAGGATCAACCAATGGTTTTTGAGCAACGTTCATTTTTCCTGGTTCTAACGTCTTTCGGGCTGGCCAAACTTTAACATCATAATGTTGATCTCGTGCTCTGCTGTCCCAAGTGCATAGAAAGCAACAAAATTTTGTGTAGCCAGATTGCAATCCGAGGAGAATACCTATTACTTTGAAATCGCCACAGATAGACCACTCATATGATTTATAATTAATTTTTTCAAGTAACAATTGCATATCAGAATAACACTCTTTCATATTGCTGGCATTAGCAATGGGTATTGATGGATATTCATTTCCATTATGCAAGAGAACAACTTTCTAACTGTGTTTATTTGCATCAATGAATAAACGCCAATTCTCTGGCTGGTGTTCATGACCAAGACTCTTAATAAGACCATCTACATCGGTATAATAGATGAGAGTATCTTGACTGGAAAAAAATATATTTAAATCTTTATCTCGATATTGGTAAGTAATTTTTACATCTTTTTTCAATGGATTTTTTTCTTTGAGCCTAGAGCCTAAAATTTCAGCCTGATTTATCGATAAATTTAGATCCCTTATCAAATCATTCAATTCTTTCTGGTCGAATAATTCTGGTAAGTTTCTGGTAGATTTACATTTTACGATTTGATTTTCATCAGCAGTGATTTCTTCTTCTTTTTGGTTTGCAGAATTATCTGGTAAAGAATTGTCACGGTCCCAAGCAGCTTTTGTCACTGAAGGAACATTAGGGTAAATAATGCTGTTCTTACAACGTGATGAGTAGCCTTTTACTTCTGTTAAACAAAAATAACAATCATCGATATGGTTCTCAGGTTCTCTCCAAAAAGTAGGAACAGTAAATTTAAAAAGATTGTCAAAGTCTCCTCGTTGTACCGACCATAATTTATTCGTACAAGTTTTACAGCAGCAGTTGGGTATCCAAATTTCTTCTCCATTATCGGGTTTAATCTGAAAATATATTTCGTAGCCTTCTCGCATGGTGGGAGAAATGTTTTGTCTCATTTTTAGTGTGATGAAAATACCGCAAATGTAGCAAAAGCTATCGGGATGATTTTTGCAGCTGTTCTGCATTTTGCAATCGTTGCAAACTGAGGCTTGAATAAAAGCTTAGCGCAAATATATTTTAATTAAGTAGAAATAATTATAGTTCTATAACAGGTACAAGGTAGCATAACATATGTTGTGACTCCACAGAGGTCTAGAATCGAATGAAGATCAGATAGCGCGGAGAACGAATAGGGCGATATGAACAAGAGTAGTGTGATAATGGAGGGGAGTGAAGTGGAGGGGAGATGCGCATCCGCCATGAACACTTTTCTTCCACACAATGCTCTGTAAATATGATAAATATAGCAAATATTAAAGACATTACTGCAATGAGATATTAGAAAAAGTACAATGATTCGTCTCGAGTACTTGTAAACTGTCAAATTGGGAACTCTATAGAAAGAGACAAGTTCTCTGTCATGTAACTTCCGAACCGTTACAGCTGGAACTGTAAACTTTTTTAAAATTTTTTCTGCATCAAAAAACGAAGAGAATGAGACCTGAGAGACTAAAAAATAAAATTTATTCACTTTAATATAAGGATTTTTGTAAATTCATTTTTTTTCGTGTTTTTTTTTAGTTTTTTAAAAATATCTCAAAAACTATATGGATTCTGCGTTAAAAAACGCATCGAAAGCATTTATCGCTTTTCGTGAAAAAAATGTTTTCACCCTTTTATCACACGATTTGTGATTTTTCGAAAAAAATTTTAACTCAAAAAAACTCAAAAATTTGAGATCAACGAAAAAAACGGAGGTCAGATTCGGATTCAGCACAGAAAACGACCATGGAAATGATACATCTTGTCCCAACCCGACATTGGTCATATTTTGTTGTCCAGTGTAATGCTTTAAAAAAGAGATATCTGAGGACGTTTTTCCTAACTAAAGAGACTGATTATACTATTGTTATGAGTCTATATAAGTAATGACTGTTATGAGTTTGAGTTTTATGTCACAGTTTTAAACGTGAATTTATGAGTTTCAACACTTAATTTATAAGATTCATGTGCAGGAATTATGTACAATTTTGTTTCAGTACATTCGCAATTTACTTCAAAGCTTTAAATGTCAATTGAGGGTCATCCATAAAATACGTAATACTATTTGCTACTCGCATATCTCACTTCCCTTCATTGAATTGAGAAAGATATGAAACCGAAAAAAATTATTTATAATCTGGGACGATTATTACTAAAGAAGGGAAGGGATTTGGAAATGGCAGAGGATGGGATATGAAATAATAAAAACCAATGTGCAAAGAAACAAAACTATAATTTAACTTACTTAATATATAGGTAGCGGGCTCCTGCCTGGATGAACAATACTAATATGCGCCCCGTGCAACCAAAATGTAATCCGCAAACAGCCGCGGCTCAACAATAAATAATATTCACACACTCTGCCACAATGAGAGAGACGAGACTTCAGTACAGACGCGTCCGTCAAGACCGCGTCCAAAACGAGAGAGCGCGGGGTAGCCGTCCGACGACTCGCAGCACCGCTGCTCGCCGGCTCGTGTCCCCGCCCCTACGCCTGTATGCAGGCAACCGTAGTAACAGCCATGTTACACTCCCCCTCCATGTGGGAGTTTGGGTCCATGACCGAAACTTTCCTTAACAACGCTAATTCCATTTCATAATTCAAAATCTCTATTTCCCTTTAAGGGCTTCTAACATCCCATCTACTATCGATTAATTTTTACTTCAACTTTAAATACTTCTTGGAATTCTACATTTACGTATCTATACAGTCTATCATTACAAAAACTGTCGTATAAAATATACAATATTCTTTAGGTATTAGCTTTTTACAAAATTGGCAACTTTTTGCCCCTATCCTAACTGTTAGTTTCGCTGATTCTTCTTTTTCTTTTATCTCCATCCTTGGTTCTCTCTATCCTTCTCCAAACTTGGTTCTTTCAATCCTTTTCCAACCTTGGTTCTTTCTAACGCGCTTCGCGGTCACCCTACCGCTCGACCTATCACCGATTCTATTTAGAAATTCACTATTTGAATTTTCACCCAACCGAAATTCTTCTTACGGCACTTATTTTTTTTTCTTTTCCGAATTTTCTACTAGGTTTCCTTTTTCTTAACTTTTACCCCCTTTCCGGGTTTTTTCCACGCACTTTTCGCTTTCTTTTTCGCGGTTTTCTAATCACTAACTAACCAGAGACACGCAGGAAGAAACTACACTTCTCCGGTTGCACTTCGCTTTTTCTTTTCACTATCGTATTTTTCTGAAAAGCGAAAAAATCTCGCGGGAAATCACACAGTATCAAAAAAAAAAATATTTTAAATTCCAATAGTGGTTTTCAAGTCAGGTAAATCATATCTTTATCTTCTAAAAAATTCTCTTCTTTAATTATTTCCCCCTGGCAATTTAGGAAGGGATTTGGAAATGCAGGAGGAAGGGATATGAAATAATAAAGACCAATATGCAAAGAAACAAAACTATAATTTAACTTACTTAATATATAGGTAGCGAGCTCCTGCCCAGAAAAACAATACTAATATGCGCCCCGCACAACCAAAATGTAATCCTCAAACAGCCACGGCCCAACAATAAATAATATTCACACACTCTGCCACAATGAGAGAGACGAGACTTCAGTACAGACGCGTACGTCAAGATCGCTGTCCAAAACGAGAGAGCGCGGGGTAGCTGACCGACGACTCGCAGCACCGCTGCTCGCCGGCTCGTGCCACCGTCCCTACGCCTGTATGTAGGCAACCGTAGTAACAGCCATGTTACATAGTATCGTATTGAATGGATGATACTTTGTGTTTGAATATAAATGCAAATTTATTTAAGAGCATTTGATACTTTACCATAAAATAAAATAAGTTAAACCCATTATACATTTATAATAATAAATATTTTTAGAAAATAAGAGTCAATAAACCTTCGTTTCTTGAAGACGAAGGTTTATTGACTCTTATTAGCTAAAAACATATATTATTATGAATGTATAATTAGTTTAACTAATTTGCTCTTATGATAAAGTATCACATGCCCTTAATTGTTTTAAACAATTTACGAGTTTATTAATTTTATTAATAAGTTTATGTATAGGAAATGTGTATAAAACTGCTTTAAGCATAGCTGCAAAAAATATACCATTTTCTTTCGTAACAGCTGAATCTTATTTTAATTCAATTTAATGTATTAGACCACGTATAATACCATCTAAGTTTTTCGACGTACTTAGTCGTAAAATAATAAGTAACAAATATTTTCCTTACTACAGATTTTCCTTAATCAATTCTGTCAACTTTTAAGGGTATATACCCCCTATATTAGACCCTAGACCGAATTCACTTGAGTATGCATTTAATTACTAGGTCGTTCAAGTTGCTCCCGACCTCCAGTATATGGCACCGCGAGTTTTAAAATACCAACCATCACACGATTACACGATACATTTCTGATAGATCTGTGACTTAATAGTGACGCTAGAGTTTTTTGAAATAAAAATTTTTTGCTTAAAGTAAAACAGTCGTGATATTTTCATAAAAATGGAGAAAGAAGAATTTCGGACATTGATAAAGCATTATTTTTTGCGTGGAAAAAGTGGAAAAGAAACAAAAGAAAAGCTTGATAAATATTATGGTGAATCTGCTCCATCGTATTCAACCGTAAAATATTGGATTGCCGAGTTCAAAAGAGGCCGAATGTGCACAAAAGACGAACACGCCGGGGGAGCACCAAAAACAGCGACAACTTCAGAAAACGTGAAAAAATCCATGACATGGTATTGGATGATCCAAAAGTAAAAGTGCGAGAGATAGCTGAGGCCATAGGCATATCAGCTGGGTCAGTATATTCAACTTTACATGAGTGTTTGGGTATGAGAAAGCTAACCGCAAGGTGGGTGCCGCGTTTGGTGACAATCGATCAAAAACATGAACGTGTTCGCACTTCCCAGCATTGTTTGGACATCTTTAAACGAAATCCGTCTGATTTTTTGCGTCGAATAGTGACTTGTGATGAAACCAGGATTCATCACTACACACCAGAATCGAAACAATCAGCCAAAGAATGGGTAGGACCCGGCGGAAGTGCACCAAAGCGACCCAAGACTCAACAATCGGCTGGGAAGGTGTTGGCGTCAGTTTTTTGGGATTCGAGGGGCATATTGTTCATCGAATATTTACAAAAAGGAAAAACAATCAACAGTGACTATTACTGTGCATTACTGGACCGATTAAAGGTCGAAATCGCAAAAAATCGGCCCAATTTTTTCAAGAATAAATCTGTCCGCTTCGCGGGCACATTCTCATCGCGCGCTTCGCGCTCCGTATTGCGGGCTTCGCGCGCTTGTGCCCTTTGTGTAGCTTGCGCTTTACAGGACGCTTGATCCTATATGTTTTTTTTTAAGTTTAATTAAATTATATATTGTTTATATATAATTTACATTTTTATATTTTAATAAATTTTTTTATATTTGTAATTTATACTTTTATATATTATTTAAAATTTAATTAAATTAAATTTAAATTAAATTAAATTACTGCTTTGAATTCAAAAGTTAACTAATTTACTTAAGGTTCTATCGACCTTAAGGAGCACATTCTCATCAGGGCACTCGCGCTTCGCGCTCGGCTCTGTTTAACAATATTTTTCACGATTAAAACGAAAACTACTCATCCTATTGAAAAATGGTCAAAAGAGAATTTGTAGATCTTTTTAAGAAGAATAACTATGTTCCTTATAATTTTCTTTGCATCTCGCGTTATTTGGCTCAAAATTTGAATTTTCAATTTTTTAAGGAAATTCAAAAAGTTGTTATACCTATCCTATAGGGTGTTCAAAAAGAAACATTTTATATCTTTAGACTTTTTTTCATATCGTGCATTGTTTGGTTTCTAATTTAAGTTTTCTTTCATTTTTTTGGATTTTCAAAATGTTATAAATCTTTCAATTTTTTTTTATCCAAAAAAGTTATTAAGAAAAATTGTTCGACTTTTTGAGTACTACGAACGTACGTCATTAGAGTTTTTAAATTAAAAAAAAAAGTGGTTTCAAAATTTTTCAATATGCTCCAACTTTTTGATTCTTTATCCAAAATGGCTGTCCAACGAACTTGAGCTTCATTTTAGGACACTAAAAGAGTATACAAAAGGACAATCCAATCGGTCAATTCTTTCGAATGTTATCGTGCTCACAAACTAAAAATCTACAGACACACAGACCGACAGACAGATAGACACATTCGTAAAAACATGTTTTTCGGGTTCAAGGGGTCCCAAAACGTCGACATTTGACAAAAACTGGGGGGGTCAAATTTTACACAAATCTAATACCTTCTCTGATGAGAATGTAAAAAATGCATCTTTTTGCAAGACAATGCACCCGCTCACAAATCGATGAAAACCATGGCCAAATTACATGAGTTAGGCTTTGAGTTGCTTTCTTATCCACCGTATTCTCCAGATTTAGCCCCCAGCGACTATTATCTGTTTCCAAACTTAAAGAGATGGCTCCAGGGACAGAGTTTTGCGACGAATGAAGAAGCCGAATGGAAAACTGAGGGCTATTTTGAAAGCCTTGAGCAATCTTATTATTATAAAGGCATCGCAATATTGGAAAATTGTTGGACTAGGTGTATCGAGCTCAAAGGGGACTATGTTGAAGAATAAATAGTAAGTTAGACAAAAATCGTTTGTTTTCTTTGTTAGGCCGGGAGCAACTTGAACGACCTAGTACTTTTTATTTTTATTAAGATTCATTAATTCCGATCTAATGGGAATTATGATAGGTTGAAATGCCATTAGTTATAATAAACAATAAAAAAATATTTTTTAAGCATTTTAAACTCCGCGCGAATATCAACCAATCAGATGCCGAGCGCGACATATGCGCAGTTGAGTAAGGGTGTAATGTAGTGGTCAACTACAGAACTAAAATCCCAGTTGTCAATTTCGGTGATTTTGCGGGAGAATTCAAATAATTTTGAATTCTTTAACGGATTAATATTCAGAATAAATATTATAAAAAGTTATATTAATTATAATCAAACAGTCTTTACACAATTTTGATTATACACAAAATCTTTACACAAACAGATTTTACACAAATCTAATACTTTTTCTGATGATAATATAAAAACCATATAGATAATTTCCTCTTATTTGCATAAAATTTTCTGCTTATTTTATTATTTCGCGCCTCGCACTCGGCTATTTTAAACAATATTTTTTAAGATTAGAAAGAAAACTACTCATCCTATCAAAAAATGATTCATTGAGAATTTATAGATCATTTTAAGATCAATATTTATGTTATGATAATGTTCTCTGTATCTCGCGTTATTTGAATAGAAATTTGAATTTTTGATTTTTGAAGCAAAAAAAAAAAAATAGTTATTTAAATCATGTAAGGTGTTAAAAAATATATACTTTTCATACTTTAACTCTTTTACATTTTAAGGACAATAATTGCTTCCTCATAGAGGAAGCTTTGTAATGGTGACGAAAATCCAGTTTCTAAAAAAAGGTTTTTTTGAACATATTTTAAGTGGAATATATCTAATATGATGTCCTGAAAAATTGTCCGGATGTATGTATGTATGTGTATGTGTGTATGTATGTGTGTATGTATGTCACGTTTTTAACGATCCTCTAATATCTTTAAAACGCATATAGATAAATTGATGAAATTTGGCATATTTATTGCACTATTTACCAAGTTGAATTTTTTTACAAGAGTTTACCAAAATATTCAATTTTACAAGTTTGTTGTACTTTTATAATTTTCGTACAATTCATTTTCTCACTATAACTTATAAAATATTCAAAATTTAAAGATGATGTAAGGAAAACGTAGATTCCTTGCATCGAGACGAATCGATTGACCTATATGATTAATTCATTTCATTCAAAAATAAGGATGTTATCGTTAATTGTATTTTCAAAAATTAATTTTTCAACTATAGCTTGTGAAATAATCAAAATTTTGACCATACGTAAGGAAAATAAATATTCCTTGTGTCGAGATGAATCGATTGACCTATATTATTAATGTATTTCATTGAGAAATAAGAAAGTTATAAAATATTAATTTTTAAAAATTCAATTTTTCAACTATAATTTCTCAAATAATAAAAATTTTAAAGCTTGTGTAAGGGAAATAAAGATTCTTTTTATCCAGATGAATCCATTAAAAAGGAAATAAGAGGAGAGAAAAAGGATTGGAGGTGAAGAGGAGGAGGTTGGTATAGGGGCGATAAGGGGTGGTTGGATGATGGGGGAAAGAGGGGGGAAAATTTTAAAAAGAGGAAGAGGAGGAATTTTTTATAATATAAAAAATTATTATTCAAAATAAATTAATAAAATAAATAAATCATTGTTGACTTCAACTTATTATTATTTCTTTTATCCAGACGAATCGATTGATCTATAAGATTAATACATTTCATTCAAAAACAATAAATAAATTTATGCTTTATCGTAATTTAAGAAAAAGAGTTTTTTTATAATTTAATACTTAATGCTTCTTCTTTGAGGTAGCAAAGTGCTCATTGAATGAGCACAAAAGTTGATACAACTTCACAGCTAGTTATGTTATGATACTGTTATATGTAAATATCTCTTGTTATTTGGCTAAAAATTTGAAATTTGAAGTTTTTCAAGAAAATTCAAAAAGTGGATATGCCAGTCTTGTAGGGTGTTCAATGTTACGATCATACCTGCATAGTCCCATGCAAGTCGTGATGAGCAATTTGAGAGCTCTACTTTGCTAACGAAGCATTATAGAGTCTCTCAAGATGCTTCAAAGCGGACAGTGAAACACTCAAATGAATGAAGTTTCACTACGGATTAATTTTAATTTGTAAATGAACGAAATATCAACATTTAAGTATATATATACTTTATTCTACGAATTTTCATATTTTTCAGAATTTTAATTGTATAAAACTCCTTTTAATTTAAAATTATAATATAGAATATATGAGTGCCTGTAATATGTATGTGTGCGTGAATGCAACGCGCATACACCGTGGCAAGCGAGCACTCTCTCTCTCTCCCTTAGTTCGCCGCTGTAATCGAATCTACTCTCTCTATCTATCTTATGAGCATGGGACCCACGGCTCGACGACCATAGTGTCTTCATATGACCCGCTTCCTCACCACTCACCCCCTTGTCCTCATCCTACCTTCGTGCAGAGTCTTACATTATCAAGAGACGCACGTGTCATCTAACATCAAAACAAACGCCACGTGCTTTGATAGGATTTATTAAAGGGCTCACTAATATATATTTAGATGCATATTTATATATATTAGTGAAATAAAATAAATTACATATGACTAAGGCGTAGATTAATAAATATTGGAATAATCCAATTGAAACTCTACGATCTGAAAATTGGAAAAACTCAAAATAATATCAGAAAGTCTAAAGAGACTCTATCAATAAATTATTATTTCCTAAAATTAAAATACAACAAAATTAAAATAAAGAAACATTTGAAAATGATCAGAAATGATGACAGTGTTCCTGTCTCATATGGCTGCGATCACGCCACAAAGTTTCTCTTGTCAATTTCACAACATTAGCAAAAAAGTCACGAGGCACGATTCCTATTTTTCCATAAAACTGTCCACCTAGCAAAAACCCCTTCCTAATTAATCCCACCTCAAACCGACGAGCCAAGACGTTCCTAAAACATTTTCGCAGATACTTGAGCAACCTGGTACCGACCAGAAGTACTCCTCTTTTGAAATCTTAAGTCGAGCAACCCGGGGCTGCCCAGAACTACTCAGACGTTTGCCCGTCCGGTATTCGGTAAGATTCTATGGCAGTACAACTTATACTGGAATATGTGAGTCCAATAGTACCTTGTTAATCGGAAAAAATTTCGATAACAGAGAGAAGGCCTTAGAAAAGTATAGGGTATAATCTGTGTAGAATCTTCGGACGTTAAAAATTAAAAATCTTCTTGCCGACGGGAGGCAGTTCAAGTGCCGATACGCGGGGAGCGAGAGAGCTTCGAGTCCAATGTCGAGCGACGAGCTGTGAAAAATAATTTATCCGGTGTCCGCTAAAATTCTATGACAGTGCAACTTATACTGGGATATGTGAGTCCAATAGTACCTTGTTAATCGGAAGAATTCCGATAACAGAGAGAAGGCCTTAGAAGAGTATAGGGTATAATCTGTGTAAAGTTTTCGGGCGTCCTGTGAATTCTATGATAGTGCAACTTATACTGGAATATGTGAGTCCAATAGTACCTTGTTAATCGGAAAAATTTCGATAACAGAGAGAAGGCCTTAGAAAAGTATAGGGTATAATCTATATAGAATTCCAGGCGATAAATTATTGAACTCAAAATCCACTTAACGAATCTCAGAATGATAAGGAGATTTTGACATAACGATACGAAATTCTTTCAGTGAGAAATAGACAAAATGCTCTATTCTTGATGAAAGAAATTCGAATTGACAGGTGCGCGAGTGTCACGGTGTGAGTTCGTGAAAAAGACATGAGTTGCGTGAAAGTAAGTGTCGTAACGCACATAAAAATTACAGCCCAATAGGAAGGGCGCGTGCCTAAGGGTGAAGATTCCCCTTAGAACCTCACCGTTCCTCTTGGTAGGAAATTAAGGATTGTAAAAAATTAAGGATTACCAACAGAAGGGTAAGATGTATCAAACCTATTTTACTTTGAATTAAAATAAATGTTTCTCTTCCAACTCTCTAGTTTTTCTTGAATTCACCAGTTTCCTAATTTTCTTGTAATTAAAATTCGTGAACGAAAGGGACAACAACTCTCAGTCCGAGAGTAAGGGTCAAGATCCCATATAAAAATAAACAAACCCATTTGGGTTTGGCAGTTTGTGAAGGCCTCCCCCGTAGGAAGAATTATTTAAATTTTTTGAAAACAGAAAACCAACATAAAATAATTTTTAAGAAATTTAATTGACATTTTCGTACATAACATTCAAAAAGGAACATTTTTCATCTCTTAACTTTTTTTCATAGCGTGTGTTATTTAGATTAAAATTTTAATTTTCTTTATTTTTTTGAATTTTCGAAATGTTATAAGTCTGACAATTTTTGTTTTATCGAAAAAAGTTATAATGATAAATTGTTTGAATATTTATGTACTACGAATATCCTCAACAAAATTTTTAAATTAAAAAAAAATTTTTTTTTAATTTTAAAAATGATCCAAAGGGCCTAGCCGGGTAAGCATGTAAAATCTGCCCCCGCATGTATCAAGTCCAAATTGGTGCCATATATTGGCACCTATGAGTCACAAAATTCCTGCAAGTCTCAACCTTAAAAACGTATTTTTATAGGAGTTATGGAGGGGGAAAGAAAAATCAAAAAAGTAGTTTTTCTCATAAACGGCTTAACTGATTTTTATGAAAAAAAAAATGTTATTTAGGTCGATGAGAAGATTAAAAAAAAATTGAAAAATTTTTTGGACGAAAATAACAGGTCTTAAAAATTTTTTTAAGTTTTAAAACATTTTTTTTGAGGTTATGTTTTATAGTGACACCCACCATTTTTTAAATAAAAATTCCGTAAGATGTCCTCTTTAACATACATTTTTTTCAAATTTTTTTAAGTAGTGCAACATAGTGAAAAAAAATAAAAATCCTACTCGGGTCAGTGTGTAACTATGTATCTTTATGGCATACTTTACTGGCTGGCTATTTCTTTCAGAAACAACCCTTTATCGTCTGTGTTTGGCTAGAAACGTTTTTGGAAAATCTAGAACTTATAAAATGTATACGTAATTATGAACAATACATTTTTCTTCGCCCCTCACAATACGGGTTTTTGAAATTTTCAAAAATTTTTTTTGAGGTTATGTTTCATAGTGACACCCCCCATTTTTTTCATGAAAATTCCTTAAGGTCTTTTATGATCTTTTCAACAGGATGATAAGACATATGTTGGACAACAGTGCTTTCTTCTTACTTACTTGATGCGAGACCTCACAGATATGTGCTCCGTTTACAAATTAGAATAAAATGAATTAGCGCGAAATTCTTTTGCGATTGTCAATAATTATTGTCTTTCTCTCGCTTTTTTATTTTGCCATCTTCATTTGTTCATGATTTCAATTCGTCCATTGTTTTATTGTGCTGTTAAGACACCTTTCACATTTTTACAGTTTATAGTTTTTTTTTTTATTATTATAACAAGAGTCTTCTTGTCAAGTTCATTTCTTTCCCGATCATAATTATGTCGTTCTTATGCCATTTCACTTTACGATATTCATTTGCTTGTTATTGTGATTTTACTTAGTGCACTGTTTCACTCTACTGCAAAGACACCTATGTTCACACAACTCATTGTAATTTTATTATTATCGCAAGAATCTCTTGTCATCTTCATTTGTTTCCTGAACATAATTGTCGTTTTAGTGCCATTGCACTTTGCGATATTCATTTGTCGTATTCGTAGTACTAACTAGTATCCGTTTTTTTAAATACTTTACACTATTTCACTTTATTGCGAAGATTACTTCTGTGATCGTACAAATCATTGTGATTTTACTATTATCGCAAGAATCCTTTTTTGTTGTTTATTCGTTCCTTAATCGTAATTTTCATTCTTGTGTCATTGCACTTGGCGATTTTCATTTGTTTTTGTGCGATATTTTTGTTCATCCACTGTTTTGTTCCTGATTTTTGTTTATGTGCTATCTTACTTTGTTGAAAAGTAAACTTTTTTAGTTTGATACTTATAAAGATCTTATTACTCAAATATGGCTCCATCATTGAATAAGCTTATGTGTGCTGGCTGTGATGTAATTTTGAGAAAAACGAGAGGTAAACAAAAGTTAATGAATACTACCGATGAAGCAAAAGATTTTTCGTCCTGTCTTAAACGAATAACAGTTTTAGGTGACATTTTATGTTGTAAATGTCGACTCACTATTTATAGAAAAGATAATTCTGACAAAAACATTGATTCTGAAACTGAAATAGATCTTTCTACTTTTGAATCCACGTCTGATGACCCAACATTTGAAGTAAAATTAAAATCAAATCAAGCGGATTCTGAGATTGAATATGTAGAAATTCCGATGCAGAGGTCTGTTGCTACCCACAAATGCTGCTGTTTTTGTTTTTCTTCCAATAATATAACTGTAATTCCTGCAGAAGCCCGCACGCAATATTATATTAAGAAAAAAATTTTCATTCCACCTGGAAATCGGTGCTGTAAAACTCATCTGATAAAAAATCGAATTTTCGAAAAAGATATTAAGCTTTTGAAAACGCATTCCAACACAACAAGACTCACCGTGTCAGAATTATCTAAAGTGATGGAAACTCTTTCCATCGAATGCGATTCCACATTGCTTGACAGAATCGGTGAATTTAGCCTTTCGGAAAAACAAGTGCAAGTATTCACTGGTTTATCTTGGGAAAATCTGCTGGAGTTGAAGGAAATGATGACTTCTATGCTAAATAGTCAATCTCGATCTGTGATCCAAACTATCGTTGTATTCCTTTTCAAACTACGTACGGAAAATTCAAAAAAAATATTAGCTTCTATGCTGAATATAGAAAATGAGCAGATAATTTCAGACTATTCTGCTAGTGTGGTTAAGTCATTTGAAAATGACGTTTTACCAGGTCGTTTTGGTTTAAATTCTTTTGATAGAGCTAACCTCATTCAAAATCATACGACGGAAATTGCAAAGAATTTATTTGATTCTCATAATCACTTACTATTGATTTGCGATGGTACATATGCGCGACATCAGAAGAGTACAAATAATGAATATCAAAGAAAGTCTTTCTCTTGACAAAAGAAAGTTCCCCTTTACAAGCCATTTACCATTTGTACGACTGATGGATATGTAGTGGACATCCTTGGACCGTATCTGGCAAATCACAATGATGCAGAAATCTTGAAAACCATTATTGAAGATGCAAATGGTTTATGGAAATTCTTGGAAAAAGATGATGTCTTTGTACTTGATCGAGGTTTTCGAGATGTAAAAAAAGATTTGGAAGATAGAAATTTTGAAGTATTGATGCCCGCATTGAAAGGTAAAAGAAAGCAACTGACAGCAAAAGAATCCAACGAGTCTCGTTTTGTGACTAAAAGTCGTTGGGCAGTAGAAGCTATTCATGGTATTCTTAAACAGAAGTATCGTCTTTTGGATCACAAAATAGACAAGTTAATACCGAAAGTTGGTATCTTTTTTGAATTGCATCATTTCTTAATAATACTTATGGTGAAAGGCTGCAATATGACGTAGAAGCTAGAGATGAAATATTGGAAAGAATGCATGCTCGAAAAGATGTACAAAATACACTAGCTCTTGAGGCAGAGGAAAAAGGGTGGATTCGACGAAAAACTCCCTTTCAAGCAGTCACTTCAGAAGAAATACTTGATTTTCCAGAAATGACTGAAAGAGATTTAGTGGTCTTTTTCACTGGACCATATCAGCTTTCTCAAGCTGTATATTATTTAGCAGAAATGTTAGATAAGGATGGAAAACTGGTTGTTGAGTATGCGAAAGAAGACACCAATGTGCTTAAATTCAAGGTCCAATCAAAACACATTTCTCGAAAAACATACAGATGTTTTATTATGTACAATCCTAACAGTGTTGGAGTTTCAGGCGTAACACACTATACATGTGAGTGTGCTAATTGCATGCGGACTGTTGGCTGCTGTTCACACATTGCTGCCATCGTGTATTATCTGTAACATGCAAGGTATTTATCAAGGATTATACAACCAGCCCAAATACTCAGCGATGTATTTAAAACCAAAAATCATATTCCAGTGATTGACAATAGCAGCGATGAGGATTAAAGTACAATTCTTGATTTGTGACAGGCGAGGGGACTCACGGTCAAAAATCACCCCGTATTGTGAGAGGCGAGGGGACTCACAGTCAAAAAGCACCCCGTATTGTGAGAGGCGAGGGGACTCACGGTCAAAAAGCACCCCGTATTGTGAGGGGCAAGGAAAAATATATTGTTCATAATTACGTATACATTTTATAAGTTTTAGATTTTCCAAAAACGTTTCTAGCCAAACACAGACGATAAAGGGTTGTTTCTGAAAGAAATAGCCAGCCAGTAAAGTATGCCATAAAGGTACATAGTTACACAGTGTCCCGAGTAGGATTTTTATTTTTTTTCACTATGTTTCACCACATAAAAAAATTTGAGAAAAATATATGTTAAAGAGGACATCTGAAGGAATTTTTATGAAAAAAATGGTTGGTGTCACTATAAAACATAACCTCAAAAAAAATGTTTGAAAACTTAAAAAATTTTTTAAGACCTGTTATTTTCGTCCAAAAAATTTTTCATTTTTTTTTAAATCTTCTCATCGACCTAAATAACATCTTTTTTTTTCATAAAAATCGGTTGAGCCGTTTATGAGAAAAGCTGCTTTTTTTATTTTTCTTTCCCCCTCCATAACTCCTATAAAAATACGTTTTTAAGGTTGAAACTTTCAGGAATTTTGTGACTCATAGGTGCCAATGTATGGTACTAATTTGGACTTGATACATGCGGGGGCAGAATTTACATGCTTATCCGGCTAGGCCCTTTTTTCATTTTTATCCGAAATGGCTAGTTAACGAACTTGACCTTCATTTTAGGACACTAAAAGAGTATACCCAAGGCCAATCAAATCGGTCAATTCTTTCGAAAGTTATCGTGCTCACAAAATAAAATCTACAGACACACACATTGGTAAAAACATGTTTTTCGGGTTCAGGGGGTCACAAAACGTGGACATTTGACAAAAAATGAGGGGGTCAAATTTTACACAAAACTCATACTGGTTTTACATGTCCTTGTGAATTTCCGTTACATGTTCTTTTCGCTACCATTTTTCTTGTATTCACATGCATGAATATTGTTACTTGTTTAGAAAATAAGCGAGATACTTGAAGGCGGAAAAAGTAACCAACACTCACATGATTGTATTATTGATATCGATTGATTTGTATGATGCATGCCATGTGTTTTCAGCCGAATGATTAGATACGAAGAGCGGATCTATTATTTCGATAAACTGGATATTGAATAGCAATTGTTTTTTTTTTGTCAAAATTGTATCGGGATTATGAGAGATTTCAAACAGATTTTCGGGACTTTGAAAGTTTCTCTCGAGTTGATAAACCTCGCTTGAGTATCACAACGGAAGTCATAGATTCGAGATCTTATTTTGATTTTTAGGCTTTAAATTCTCGAATATATTATCCGGGTTTTTCTGTGTGATTCAACTGGGGTCAGCTAAATCCTGACGTGGTTTATGCTGCAGTCTGTTCGGGTTCGAATTATCGAGATATTTGATTTATTCGATCAAGACTCTAAACTTGCCAGTCCACTATTATCGAATAAATAATTATAGGAATTCCAGGCAGATTGTTTTGATTCCCTGAAACGCTTCCTATGACATTTGTAACATGGCTGTTACGACGGTTGCCTGCATACAGGCGTAGGGGCGGGGGAATGAGCCGGCGAGCAGCGGTGCTGCGAGGCGTCGGTCGGCTACCCCGTACTCTCTCGTTTTGGGCAGCTGTCTGTCAGGACGTATTAGAATCTCTCTCGGTAGTTTCGCATGAGACCAGTTAACGTGTTTGTTGCTTTGTTATATTTTGCGCTACGCGCTAATTATTATTTGTACTTCGGGGCTAGAGTCCGCTCTTTGAAAACCGTAAGTTAATTATAGTTCTGTTCTTTATAATTGTTCTTTACTATTTCTCGCTCCCTACTGGCATTCCCTAATTCCTTTCCTTTTTAGTAATAATCATCACGGATTATACTTGGTGCCCAACTAATTAACCTACAATCCCAAATTGCCAGTGGGAAATAATAAAAGAAAAGAGTTTTTTTTGAGCGAATAGATATATATGATTTGCCTGCATTGAAGCCGCTGTGGATATTGAAAAATTGATTTGTTGATATTGTGATTTTCTGCGGGATATTTTCGCTTTTCAGGAGAACATTAGTGGAAAAATAAAGCGAAGTATAATCGTAGAGTATAGTTTCCTCCTGTGTGTCTCTGGTTAGGGAGTAAAAAACCGCAGGGAAAGTGAAAAAGTGTGAGGAAAAGAAAAAACCCCCAAAAAGGGGTGAAAATTAAGAAAAAGTCAACCGAATAAAAATTCTGAAAAGGAAAAATTAAGTGCCGAAAGAGGAATTTCGGTTGAGTAAGGGTTCAAATAGTGAATTTATAAATAGAAGCAGTGACGGGTCGAGCGAAAGGGTAACCGCGAGGAGCGTTTAGAAGGGTCAAAGCGGGTGACTCATAGCCTAGTCCGAGCGGCATCTCCGAAAATAAACGTCCCTCGACAATTTGGACGAAAATTTCGGATACCTGAGTGTCGAATTAATATTTCGGAATAAACTTTAGAAAATTTTGCCTATCAAGTGGCAAATAAAATCAGATTAAAATTTTATCAACCGAGTGGGGTAACTCTAGTTGAGCATGGCGTCAGGGGGAATGGTTCTGAGGTCCGGTAATGAGAAAAGCAAAATGGCGGAAACTGAGTGTACATAAGCGAACCAGGTGACAGGTGAGGTGTTAGAGGAATTAACGGGGGAAATTCAAAGGTTAGAAACACCGACAAATGCGGGAATTCCTCTAGCTAATAAAGGGTTTAGTTCGCGAGGTAGAGGTTTTTCGCGAAGTAGAAACTCAGGAATAGGAAATCGATTCACCTTGAACGAAGAAGATTTAACGCTGGGTATGCTTAGAAATAGAGAAGATGAGTTCGCGAGTACAAAAAGACGCACGTCAGAATGGGATTATACGGGACTCCCAGATTCTAACGAAATCTTAGAATTAGGGGCGATACCGAGAACTCATAACGCAACTCAGACTCGTACAAATACTCTGAGACCGCTAGAAAAAAACTCAGACAGAACTCAAACGGAAACTCAAACCCTGACGGAAACTCTTGGACTGCTAGGGACAAACTCTGACAGACCAAGACAAGGAAAATGTATAGACTCTAACGCAGAATTAGAAGTGATAAGAGAAAAGATGGAAGAAATTTATTATCGAGTGAGAAGTATGGAGGGTTCGGATCGCGAAAAAATAAAAGAATTAAAAGCAACGGTGGACGCGATGGACCGTCGTGTGAAAGAATGCGAAAGAGTACAAAAGAGTTTAGTAGAGACTAGTCACTATGCGGAAGAGGATAATAGGCAATTAGCGGAATTACTAGGGTACGTTGAAAATAGAACCGTAAGAGAAAACCCGAGTAGAAAGAATTTTAGATCGGATTATTTGACGGAAGCGACACAAAGTTGGGAAACCGAAATCAGGGAACGGTGTGCGGATAGGACAAGCGTAAATAGATCTCGCATGTCATACGCGAGAGAAAGATCAGCGCGTAGATCTTTGACTATGCGAGATGAGAGAGATCAATTACTAGAGAGGGAACCAAACCAACGGCGAAATACTTGCCAAGCCACAACTTGCCATCATGGTATGGTGAAAACACCATTCTAGATAATGTCGGACTGGCCGGCTAAAGTTCGTAATAATAGAGTAGTCAGTCCTGCCCATTTTCTTGAAGATATCGTCAGGTTTAAAAGAGGTTACCAATTAGACGATCGCGAAGTGTTAGAAAATCTAGACGCGTTATTGAAAGAAGACGCTAAAGATTGGTTCGTGGTAAATAGAAGATCATGGCGTAACTTAGATGATTTTTTCGCAAGCTTTAAAAATACGTATCTAGATGAACGATTTATGGAAGAAACGCGTCAAAAGATTAAGACTTGCAACCAAAAAGAAAATCAAGACATAGGTTCATATCTCACGGAGATAAGAAAATTGTTTGAATGCTGAATCCTAAAGAATCATTAGAGTGGTAATTGCGGAAAGCATATGAAAATATGCAATTGATTTATAAAGCATATATTAGGAGGTATGATTTTCAATCTTTCGAAGAACTGCTACAGATAGGTAGGGAATGGGAAGCCGAAAGACTGAAATCAAAAAATAGAGGTCAGGTATTAACCGTGACAGAGTTAAAAGATAAATCAAGTGATAAATATTCTGATAAAGGACAGAATAATCAAAATCAATATTCGGAAAATAGAAACGCAATACAGCAACGGCAAACGAACAGACAAAAATATATGAACCTAAGAGGAAGGTACCGTAGCGAGGAGAATACATATAGGCGAAGTGAACAAAGCCAAGAACCAAGGGTACAAATTAGCGAAATAGAATCGGGAAGTAGTCGGAAACCCGAAATAAGAGCGATAGAACCAATTAATAAACCGGACAAACCCAAAATGGAATCAAAAGCTGACCCAATAGTGTCAGAACCCCCCGCGAGAAAACCATGGTCGATGCGAAACCCTAGAGAACAAAGTCAAATCTTTAGATGTTATGTGTGTGACAAACCTGGTCACATGGCAAGAGAATGCCGTTATAGATACAAAAATTCGGGAAACTAGAGGGGCGGGTGAAGGGTAATAAACAACCTGGAGCCAGAGCGCCAGAGAAATTAAACTCGGAAAACAATGGCAAAGGTGAAACAAGGTTTCACTTAATAATTAAATTCGTAGGAGAATTATTTAAATTGTTAGTAGACACAGGCGCGACACACACATATTTAGGAAAGGAACTTAAAAAGAAAATAGAGGAAGCCGTAATTCTTATATCAGAACCAGTCTCGCGAACCCTGATAGTAGCAAACGGGGAAGAAGAAGAAATTACAGGACAGATGTCAATTCCGGTAGAAATAGGTAATTTGAAGAAAAGACTTTTGGTTAGGATATGTAACATGGCTGTTACGTTGGTTGCCCACGTGCAGGCGTAGGGGCGGGGGCACGCCAACGAGCAGCGGTGCTGCGAGTCGTTCGTCGGCTACACCGCGCTCTCGTGTTCTGGACAGCTGACTATCAAGATGTCCCAATAATCTCTCTCAAAACTTGAAACCTTAGTGGCTGCAGTAGTTTCAGTTGCGTTACTTATTCAGTGTTCTTCCGGCTTTTGGACTCCACACTTTGTAATAGTAAGTAAATTATATTTTGTTCATATTAATTGGTTGTTAATTATTTCTCGCTCCCAACTGGCAATTTCCCCAATTTCCCTTCCCTACTAGTAATAATCATATCGAATTATACTTGGCGCCCAACTAAATAACCTACAATCCCGAATTGCCAGTGAGAAAGAACAAAAGAAAAGAGTTGTTTTGGAAAAGAACGAACATATAATTTGCCTGACTTGAAAAATATTGAAATTTGTAAAATTTATTTATTGATTTTATGTGATTTCCCGCGAAATGTTTTCGTTTTGCAGGAAAATATTAGTGGTAGAATAGAACAAAATGCAATCGAAGAGTATAGGTTTTTCCTGCGTGTCTCTGCTTAGGAAGTAAAAAACCGCGAGGAAAGTGAAAGTGCGGGGAACAAGAGAAACCCAAAAAAAGGGGTGAGAATAAAGAGAAATCGACCGAAGGAAAATTCGAGAAAAGTGAAAATAAGTGCCGTTAGAAAAATTTCGGTTAGGAGAATGTTCGAAAGCACCGAATTTCTATTTGAAATCAGTGAAAGGTCGAGCGAAGGGGTGACCGTAGGTCCGTTTCAAAGGGTCAAAGCGGGTGACTCACGGCCTAGTCCGAGCGGTATCTCAGAAAATAAACGTCCCTCGACAATTTAGACCGAAATTTCGGATACGTGAGTACCGAAATAATCTTTCGGGAATAAAATTTAGAAAATCTGCCTACCGGGTGGCAAATAAAACTGGATTTTAAATCAAACCAAGCGAGCGTCGTAAGTCTAGTTAGCATGGCATCAGGGGGAATGGTTCTTAGGAACGGGAAAAATCATGTAGTCGCTTATGCGAGCACGGGCTTAAACGGGGCTGAAACAAGGTATTCGGCAACAGAGTTAGAGTGCTTAACAGTAATTTAGGCGATAAGCAAATTTTGACCTTATTTAGAAGACTTTCATTTCAGGGTATTGACTGATCACCAAGCCTTGAAATGGCTTCATAACATGAAGAAACCAACAGGTCGAGTAGCCAGATGGGCTCTAGAACTGTTGGAGTACGATTACGAAGTAGTCAATCGGAAAGGTAGTTCAAATCACGTGTCGGATGCACTATCTAGAAAAAACGAAGTAGAGAAGCCAATAGCCAGCGCGTTAGCGACATGCATTGAAAAAACAATCGAAAACCTAAAGAAAGAAACCGACGATTGGTATAAAACCAAAGTTAGGCAGGTGTTGAAACATCCCAAGGAGAATGAGAATTGGAGAATAAGA
Source organism: Synergus gifuensis (assembly GCA_904066015.1). Taxonomy (NCBI): domain Eukaryota; kingdom Metazoa; phylum Arthropoda; class Insecta; order Hymenoptera; family Cynipidae; genus Synergus; species Synergus gifuensis. Next base: position 77,268 of record CAJFCO010000112.1, on the reverse strand, counting down.
TATTCTCAACTATATTTTTATAGACCAGACCCACTTAAATCGAAACTGTTACCAGATTCCAATCCGTGGAAACTGGTGATTCCCAAAAGGTTACGTAAACAGGTTTTGATAGAAAACCATGACAATGTACAGGCAGGCCATTTAGGAGCCGAAAAAACATACGCGAAAATATCGAAAAGCTACTTTTGGCCAGGTATTTATTCCGAAGTATTGAATTATATTAAAAACTGCAAAGTTTGTCAAAGAATCAAACCGGAAAATAAACCGTGAATAGGGCTTATGGGTAAACGAATCATAGAGGAACCGTGGACAAAGGTGACAGCGGATATAATGGGACCGTTACCATTGTCAAGAAAGTGTAGAAACCAATATATTCTTGTAATTGTGGATAATTTTTCCAAATGGGTAGAGATAATTCCTATTAAGAAAGCGAATGGGAAAAATATAGAAAAAGAATTCTATAACAAAATCATATCACATTGGGGAACCCCTAGAATATTGTTAACAGATAATGGGACAGAGTTTGTTATCAAAACAATTAGAAAATTAGCGGAAAGATTCGGAATTAGACATGTAACCACACCAAGATATTACCCCCAAGCGAACCCAACGGAAAGATATAACCGAACGATCAAAAAATTGATCAAGGCGTATTTAGATGATGATCACGCGTCATGGAACGAGTATTTGGTCGATATCAAATACGCGATGAACTCGAGTAAGAATGCGTCAACGGGATTTACGCCAGCATTTATAAACTTAGGCAGAGAATTGCACCCACAGCAATCTTTAAAAGCGAAAAAGAAAATACTGAGGAAATAGAGTTTCAAGAAGTAGATCAATGGACCGATAGGTGGCGAAGTTTCCAAATTTTGAAAGAGGAAGTTCAAAAGAACTCAGATTTCGCGAACCAGAGACAGGCCGGATACTATAACCTTCGAAGGAGACCGCAAGAATTTAAAGTAGGTGATAGAGTCCTTAAAAAAGTTAATAGATTGTCAAATAAAGCGGAGAGTAAGGGAGGCAAGTTATATGACAAATATGAAGGAACATTTATAGTAAAAAAGAAGTTGTCTCCAACCATTTATGAATTAAAGAATTTAAAGGGAAAGAGTGTTGGTAATTGGAATTCAATGATTTTAAATTGGAAAGAAGCATAGAGAATGCTCAAATAGAAAGAAAACCGTATAGGAAAAGAGAGAGAGAGTAAGAGAGAGCAAAAAAGTAAGTTAAAGGTATAAACTCCAACTCTGACAGACTCCAATTTAAGAACTATGACACAAAACTCTAATACGAAACTCTGACTCTAAAACAGAAAAAATACTAGACTCTAAAACACTCCAAACAAAACGAAGATCACTTGTTTTTTGCAGATGGATAACACACGCTGCAAATTGTGCCAGGAGAGGTGCGTTCAGGAGTCATACTCCTGGAGCATCTAGACCACTTCAGAGCCCTGCAGTGGCTAAATTTAAGAAGAGCCGGGGTGCACCAGGAGGAGGTGCCGTATCGGCCGCATCGACATGTGCGCAACCTCTTCGCCGTGGAAATCGACCACAAACTATCCGAAATACAGCGGAAAAAACAAGAAGAGTGGGGCGCAACCTCGGGGGAGGTTGCAGCATTGTGCCGGAAGACGGATGAGGAGAGGGCAATGCAGGAGGCCAGGGAACTGGACCGGATCTGGAGTTTAGAGAAGGAAAGACGTAGAAAAGAGGTGGAAGAAGAAATCGGGAAGAAGAGATTGGAGAAGGAAAGAGAGGTAGAAAGGGAAAGGGAGGAAAGAGAAAGGGATTATAAGAAAAAGCAAAGGGAATTATGGGAGAAGAAAAATAATTAAGGGGAAAGATACAGAAATTGTTAGAAGGAAATAAAACGGAAAAACAAACAAAAGAACTCGACTAATAATTACTCTGACTCCCGACCCAAGTATTTTTTTTTACTTTTGTTACAGAATTAGAAGACAAAAGGAACCAAAGCTGAAAAAGGATAAAAATAGCCAAACCTGAAAAAGAATAGAAGAGACGCATCAGAAAATAAAAGCGTGTAACCAGAGAGAAAATCAAGATTTAGGTTCATATCTCACAGAGATAAGAAAGTTGTTTGGTATGCTTAATCCAAAAAAAACCATTAGAATGGGAATTGCGGAAAGCATATGAAAATATACACTTGATTTATAAAACATATGTTAGGAGATATGATTTCTAATCTTTCGATGAACTACTAGAAGTAGGAAGGGAATGGGAAGCCGAAAGGTTGAAATCTAAAAATAGTGGTCAAATATTAGCAGTGACAGAGACAAGAAATAAATCAAGTGAAAGGTATTCGGATAAACGATATAATAATCAAAATCAGTATTTCGAAAACAGAAACGCAATACAATATCGGCAACCAAACGAAGAAAGATACGTGAACCTAAAAGGAAGATACCGTAGCGAAAAGAATATAGATAGGTAAAAAGATTAAAGCCAGGAACCTAGGGTACGAATTAGTGAGTTAGAACCGGAAAATGCGCGGAAACCCGAAATAAAAGCAATTGAGCCCATCAATAAACCTGACATACCCAAAAGTGAAACGAAAATTGACCCAATAATATCAGAACCCCCAGCGAGAAAACCTTGGTCGATGCGAAATCCTAGAGATCAGAAACAAATCTTTGGATGCTATGTGTGTAATAAACCTGGTCATATAGCAAGGGATTGCCGATATAGATATAAAAATTCGCGAAACTAGACTGGCGGGCGAAAGGTAATAAAAAACCTGCAGCCAAAGCGCCAGAAAAACTAAACTCGGAGAATAACGGAAAAGGTGAAACAAGGTTTCACCTAATGATTAAATTTTAGGGAAAAAATTATTGGTGGACACAGGCGCAACACACACATACGTAGGTAAAGAGTTAAAAGAAAAAATAGAGGAAACCAGAATTCTTATTTCAGAACCCGTCTCACGAACCCTCATACTAGCAAACGGGGAAGAAGAGGAAATTACAGGACAGGTTTCGATTCCAGTAGGAATAGGAAATCAAAAAAAAGACTTCTGGTTAGGATAGTTCCAAAATTAAAATCAGTAGGAATTCTAGGTACGGATATGATTAAGAGACTGGGAATGACACTCGATTTTGACAAAGAAATCTGGTGGTTACCAGATAAACCTTCAGTGAAATACAAGATAGAGTCTCAGCCGACAACCCTCCCAAAGCCGATTGAAGTCGACAGTCTAAATCGAGAGTCACTCAATCCACAACCCAAGCCGAGAATAAAGTTCGAAAATAAAGTTAGTTTGAAAAGAGAAAAAACAACCGAATCAGCAAGAGAAACGAAAACTGAATCGAGTTCGGGGAAAACGATAAGTCCCAAAAAATCAATAACGACAGAGAAAGCCCAAACCCTGAATTCCACATCAAAGTTTCCCCAAATTCTGATCAGTAATAGGTTCGAATGTCTAAATAAACTAAGCGAAGGAAATAATAGGGTAAAGAAAAGATCGCGTGTAAGGAAAAAGCAAATTCCAAAATTAATGGAGATAAAACTATCGGAACATAAAATTAGAAATTGGACGGAAAACCAAAGTAGGAATAGTTGGCAAGAATTTAGGAATAGAGCCATACTAAAAAAGGAAACGCGAGAAACAAGAAATAGAAAAGATAGGAAAAAAGTAGGGAAAAAAAAGCTCCAAAGTAAGTAAAAATAGGAAAAATAGAAATAGAATAGGGAAAAACGACGAGAGAGCGTCCGAAATTTGTGAATTGAATGGGAACCAACAGCGAAAGTTGGAAGAATTATTAAAAAGGAAAATTAAACCCGAGGTAGGGAAAGAATATAGGGCAACGTATTTAGCGAAACATAAGATAAACGTGCAAGGGCACAAGCCAATTAGGCAAAGATTCTATCAGGTCAGCCCAGTATTCAAACAAGCGATTTGCGAAGAAATCGATAAGATGCTGGAGCAAGGAATAATTGAACCCTCATGCTCAGAATGGTCGAACCCCATAGTTATGATTAAACGACCAAATGGAAAATATAGGTTTTGTCTGGACTTTGGGAATGTCAATGCAGTGACGAAGAAAGAAGGTTACCCTATACCCTTGATGGATGAGATAAAAGATGCACTCAAAGCTGCGATATACATATCGAAAGTAGATCTTAAATTAGCATATCTGCAAATACCTTTAAAGGAAGAGTCCAAGCCTCTAACCGCGTTCGTGGTTCCTGGAAAGGGGATGTATAGGGTAAACAAAGCAGGTTTAACTATGAGCCCAGAAAAGTGTGAATTTCGTTGCTCAGAAGTAAAATATTTGGGTTTGAAGATAAATAAAAACGGTATTCAAATAGACGAAGAGAAAATTAAACCAATTCTGCAATACCCGGCACCAAAAAACGTCAAACAATTGCAAAGGTTAATTGGAATGGCAACTTGGTATCGTAAATTCATACCACGATTCGCGGAAATAGTTGAACCGTTCAATAGGTTACTAAGGAAGGGTAGAGCCTGGGAGTGGGGAAAATATCAGGAAGAAGCTTTAGAAAAGATTAAAAAGGCGTTAACGTCAGATCCGATCTTAGTACACCCATACTTTACGGTACCATTTCAATTGGAAACGGATGCAAGTACTACGGGGTTAGGAGCAGTTTTAACACAGGTTAGGAACTGCGAAAAAATTAACTTAGAGTACCAAGAGTTAATTAAAATAGAAATTAAACCTAGTAGAAAGAGTAGATAGGACGTGAGAAGCCCAGTAAATAAGGGAAAGAAGTCGGATTTTGAATTGGAATTGGAATTACTGGAGAAACTTTCGGTCATGGACCCAAACTCCCACATTGGAAGTGGGTGTAACATGGCTATTACGTTGGTTGCCTACGTGCAGGCGTAGGGGCGTGGGCACGCCGACGAGCAGCGGTGCTGCGATAATATATCGCATATATATAATATAATATATATATATAATATATATATAATATATAATAATCATATCGAATTATAAATTGTTCCAGAATTAAAATCAGTAGGTATATTAGGTACAGACATGATTAAGGGAATGGGAATGACGCTCGATTATGACACAGAAATCTGGTGGTTACCAGAGAAACCCTCAGTTAAAAACAAGATGGAATCTCAGCCGGCAACTCTCCCAATGCTGATTAAAATCGATAATCTGAATCGAGAGTCGCTCAATCCACAGCCTAAGCCGAAAATAAAATTCGGAAGCAAAGTGGGTTTAAAAAGAGACAAAACGGCCGTGTTAGCGAGAGAAACAAGAACTGAACCGAATATGGGGAAAACAATAAGTCCCAAAATACCAATAGTAACAGGGAAAGCCCAAACTCTGAACCACACACCAAAGTTTCCCCAGATTCCAATCAGTAATCGGTTTGAATGCTTAAGTAAGCTAAGAGAGTAGAATAATGAAGTAGGGAAAAAATCGCGTGTAAGGCGAAAAGAAATACCGAAATTAATGAAAGTGAAATTACCTACAAGTGAAATTAAAACTTGCACAGAAAACCAAAGCAAAAGTAGTTGGCAAGAGTTTAAGAATAGAGCAATACTTAAAAAGGAGACTGGAAAGGTAAAAAATAGGAGAAATAGAAATAAAGTAGGGAAAAACGATGAAAGATCGTCCGGAATTTGCGAATTAAATGAAAACTAACAGCGAAGGTTGGACGAATTTTTGAAAAGGAAAATAAAACCCGAGATAGGAAAAGAGCATAGGACAACGCATTTCGCGAAGCATAAAACAGATGTGCAAGGGCACAAGCCTATTAGACAAAGATTTTATCAGGTTAGCCCAGTAGTTAAAAAAGCGATTTGTGAAGAAATCGATAAAATGCTAGAACAGGGAATAATAGAACCCGGATCCTCAGAATGGTCAAATCCAATAGTCATGAAAAAAAGACCAAACGGTAAATATAGATTCTGTTTGGATTTTAGGAAAGTCAATAGTGTGACTAAAAAAGATGGTTATTCGATAACACTTATGGATGAGATTAAAGATGCTCTTAAAGCGGTGAAATATATATCTAAAGTAGATCTTAAGTTAGCATATCTGCAAATACCCTTAGAGGAAGAGTCCCAGCCTCCAACTGCGTTCATGGTTTCCGGAAAGGGGATGCATCAATTTAGGAGAATGCCTTTTGGGCTGACAAATGCTCCCGCAACTTTCCAGATACTTATGAACAAAATAATAACACCCGAATTAAAACCGCAGGTATTTTGCTACTTAGACGACATAGTGATCGCGACGGATAGCTTTGAGGAGCATTTAGAATACTTGGGGATAGTACTAGATAGGGTAAATAAAGCAGGTTTAAAAATTAGCCCGGAAAAATGCGAATTTTGTTGCTCAGAGGTAAAATATTTGGGTTTAAAAATAAATAAAAAAGGTATACAAATAGATGAAGAGAAACTTAAACCAATTCTGGAATACCCGGCACCAAAAAATGTAAAACAATTGCAAAGGTTAATTGGAATGGCGAGTTGGTATCGTAAATTCATACCACGATTCGCAGAAATAGTAGAACCGTTCAATAGGTTTAATAGGTTACTAAGGAAGGGTAGAGCCTGGGAGTTGGGAAAAAATCAAGATGAAGCCTTTGAGAAAATAAAGAAGGCATTAACGTCAGATCCGATCTTAGTACACCCAGACTTTACAATACCATTTCAATTGGAAACTGACGCGAGTACCACGGGATTAGCAGCATTTTTAACACAGATTAGGAACGGGATGAATCATGTAGTTGCTTATGCGAGTAGGGGCTTAAACGGAGCAGAAACAAGATATTCGGCAACAGAACTAGAGTGTCTAGCAGTAATTTGGGCGATAAGGAAATTCAGACCTTATTTAGAAGGCTTTCATTTCAAGGTATTGACTGATCACCAAGTCTTGAAAATGCTTCATAACATGAAGAACCCAACAGGTCGTGCAGCCAGATGGGCTCTAGAACTGTTGGAGTACGATTACGAAGTAGTCTATCGGAAAAGTAGTTCAAATCACGTGCCGGATGCACTCTCGAGAAAAAACGAATTAGAGAAACCGTTAGCCAGCACTTTAGCGACGTGCATAGAGAAGACACTCGAAAACCTAAAAGAGGAAACCGATGATTGGTATAAAACCAAGGTTAGACAGGTGTTAAAACATCCCAAAGAAAACGAGAATTGAATGATAAGAGATTCTCAATTGTATTTTTTTTAGACCAGACCTACTGAAATCAAAACATTTACCAGATTCCAATCCGTGGAAACTGGTAATTCCCAAAATATTGCGTAAACAGGTTTTAGTAGAAAACCATGACAATGTGCAGGCAGGCCACCTAGGGGCCGAGAAAACGTACGCAAGAATATCGGAAAACTATTTCTGGCTAGGAAGTTATTCCGAAGTATTAAACTACGTTAAGAACTGCAAAACTTGTCAGAGAATAAAACCTGGAAACAAACCGAAGCTAGGATTGATGGGAAAAAGAATCATAGATGAACCGTGGACAATGGTCACAGCGGATATAATGGGACTGTTACCATTGTCAAGAAAGCGTAGGGACCAATATATCCTAGTGATAGTGGATAATTTTTCGAAATGGGTGGAGATAATCCCGATTAAAAAAGCGAACGGTAAGGAAATAGAATCGGAATTCTATAATAAAATAATTTCGCACTGGGGAACCCCTAGGATATTGTTAACAGACAACGGGACAGAATTTGTTAACAAAACAATTAGGAAGTTAGCCGAAAAATTCGGGATTAGACACGTAACCACACCGAGATATTACCCCCAAGCGATCCCGACAGAGAGATATAACAGAACAATTAAACAATAAAATAAAACAATAAAAAGAAAACAAGCATGTGTGAATGTAAATAACAATGACAATGAGTGCTTTAAATTGGGAGTCTTGTCAGCTTTACATCCTACTAGAGAACAAGAAACGAATTAGATTTTAATGATATAGAGTTTCCGGTAACCTTAAAAAATATTCCAAAGTTTGAAAACAAAAATGACATTTCAGTCAACGTGTATAGTCTTATAAGACGGTCATCTAATTATACTGTAGTTCCTATTCATCTTACGTCACAAAAGCGAGATCGACATGTTAATCTGTTACATGTACAAGGTATGTATGCTGATGAAAATCTCAACGATGATGTATATGACTGCGATGATAAAAACATTGATTTTGTAAATTTCCACTATGTGTGGATTAAGGACCTGTCTAGGTTAGTTGCTGAACAATTATCGAAACTTCAGCATAAGAAATACATCTGTGATCGATGTCTGCATTACTTTTCAAGTGAATTATTGTAGAATCAAACTACCGGCACCCGAACAAAACTTTGTTAAATTTAGGAATTTTAAAAATAAGGAAAAGGTACATTTTGTAGTCTACGCTGATAGTGAGTGCTTGCTGATTCCTGCAGAAGAATCTGAAGATGTAAGGAACAGCAACACCCATTGTCTTCCATAGTCTAAGTGGTTATGATGCACATTTTATTATTCATGCAATTTCCACTCAATTAGAAGATCATACCCAACTCCTACCCTTAAATAAAGAGAAGTATATCTCATTTACAAAACATGTAACGGATAGAGCGGTTAAATTTAGATGTATTTATGCGTTCAGGTTTATGGCTTCATCGTTAGAAAAATTAGCATCATACCTAGATGAGTACAAAGTATTAAAATCTATTTGCTCTGATGCTAGGAGAGTTCTGGGACACTTGTGCGTAGTTCCAGGGGCCGCCGCTAGATGGCGCCACCGTCTATGGTAATGTACCTACACGCTGTCGGTAATTTTTACCAATGGTCGGTAAGGTAGATCGTTTATGTTCAAACATGGGTTTTAGTTCCGAGTACTCTCACCAGATGGCGCCACAATCGGTCGATAATTTATCGATTACTGTTGGTAATTTTTACAGTCAGCAATTTACTGCCATGTCCCTATACTACAAATCTTTAAAATTTAAACTTTTCCTGAACAGTCTAGAGCATTCTAGAACATTCTGGAATATTCTGTAATATCCTGCAATATCCAAGAAATTTTATTATTTTTTAATATATGTAAAAAGTTAACCTAACATTACAATCTATTTCTATTTGTAACAAAAGGTCCCATGCTAAAAACTAACCTAATATTATCACCGCTAGAAGGCGCATTTATCAAATGGGCGGGAAATTTAACTTATTTTAACTAAAACTAAGTAAGATTGGTCTTAAATAAATTCAAACATGTGTATTAAGTTTTAATTTCTGGTTTATTCAAAAAACCTAACATAAAAATACAAAATTGAACTCTTAAGATAACTTAACCCTATATTACACAAGTTATAACATGAATTCACAATGGTCATAAAAATCTTTCAAAGTAGTGTTACTCATAAGAGTGTCGGAACTGACAACACTGCTCAAGTCAGTATCTGGAGTATCGATGCCTTTGGTTGCATCATCATCATCATCATCATCATCATCATCATCATCATCATCATCA
>CAJFCO010000112.1:44379-58804 GCA_904066015.1 Synergus gifuensis | reverse complement strand
TCTGGTTGAACTGCTCACATTTCACTCAATTCCTAATGTTGATAAAGAAAATAATAAATTTTATATTCGTGATCAGGTGGTGATTATACCTCCTGGTAGCTATGAGATTGAAGACATTGCACAATATATACAAATGTCCCTAACCGGAAGCTTGTTTGATGTAAAAGTACCAACTAGTAGAGATAAGTTTGAGAAATATATACAAAAGAACCTAAGCGCCAAGGGTATTGTAATAAGTATCAAACCTGACAACAATACGTTGCGCAGTGAAATCAAGAGCAATCTTGAAGTAAACTTTCAACCAGACGATTCTATTGGACGGCTGCTGGGATTTACGTCACGTGTTCTTGAGGCCAAGAAGACACACACTTCAGATCTTCCAATAGCCATTCTTAAAGTAAATGCTCTCAGGGTTGAGTGTAATATCACGACGGGAGCATACATCAATGTACGTAAAGTTCACACAGTTCACGAGTTCTTCCCAACTGTACCACCAAGATATAAGATCGTTGAAGTGCCTTCACACGTCGTTTACCTCCCAGTCGCAGTCAAGACAATACATCAAATTCAGATTCGCATTGTCGATCAAGACGGAGAATTAGTCAACTTTCGTGGGGTAACTATAACAATACGCCTACACCTCAAATCATCATCCTAATGGGTATTGTGTACAATCGCAAAGAAGGAGGAGGTAGAGCCTATATAATTGAGTCAACATGCGAGGCAAAAGTCAGTTCTCAATCAACCTGCAAGACACTATCACCTCAGAACGTGCTCTTCCTGAAACAACTTGGTCTCAAGATCAAGCATCGTGTAAGAAGAAACTGAAGCGACCATTTAAGATATTTATCATTTCTTTCTGTTGCAACAAAAATGGAAGAAATTTTGAAGATTCAAGCACCAGTGGAATATGATGAGTCCATTGCTCATTTTGAGATTCATGCGCATCAACCTTATGCCTCATCAACATTCAACAACAGTGATGAGATTCGTATCGCTGTTCAGCATGAGGATTTGTGTATACTACCTAGCAAGAGTTCACTACATGTGTTTGGAAGACTGACAAATTCTGATGGAACTACATCTGTGACTTCTACAACTCTTGTAAGCAATGCCATCTGCTTTCTATTTGATGAAATTCGCTATGAACTCAACGGTATTGAAATTGACCGATGCAAAAATGTCGGTCTCACCACTACCATCAAAGGTTACATCTCTCTCAACCCAGGACGAAGTTCTCTTATGGAAAATGCAGGATGGCTCAATATGGAACATACAAGACGTCTTACTGATGATGAGGGTTACTTTGATGTAACTATACCACTCAGTATGATTCTAGGATTTTCTGAAGACTATCAAAAAGTCGTTGTGAATGTAAAACATGAGCTTATCCTAACAAGATCACGCAATGACACAAATGCTGTTATACAGGGACAAAGTGAGGAAGCATTCAAAATCACAATTTTCAAAGTAGAGTGAATGATACTTTATGTAATAGCTTCAGATCAGCAAAAGATACAATTGCTGAATTTCATTGAAAAAGATTTACCCATGACTATGAGTTTTCGTTCATGGGAATTATATGAGTACCCGCTTCTTCCACTCATTTCAATACACATATGGACTGTGAAGACTTCAACTCAGTTGGAAAATCCACGTTACGTTATACTAAGTTTCCAAACTGCTAGAAAGGATAAGTTAAGGAAATATGCTAATCCTTTCGATTACTGCAGTATAAACAACGTTAAGGTCTTCCTGAATTCACAATACTACCCATATGGTAATTTAAATCCACATAAAATAAAAATCTGTAAAATTATTGTTTAGTTTATGTAAACTAACTTTAGAATGATAAATGTTTCAATTTAGTATTTTGACTTACCATCAATAATATGCTAATCCTTGCTGCCTGAAACATTTGAATTTTCTAGTGCTTCTTCAAATGACTAAAGAGGTATCGCTATAATCAACTGAAAATTAAACGGATTAATTGTATAAAGTAAATTTATTGCACAGAATATGTTTAAATAGAATAATACTTAAGATAAGAACATTAATTTAAATATGTCTTAAGTAAAACGAAATTTCTGACATTTTATTTGAAGGAAAATATTTTTTTACTCATTTAAATATTAAAAATTACCCAATTGCTGATCCTTTCCTTTAATACACTGTGGTGTTTCTTGAATCGAATTTTCCACTTTTCCAAAAATCTTTTTTGTGCTAAGATATTCCGTTTGATTCTCAAAAAGCCATGCACATTAAAAGTATTACTTTAAAATCACTTTCACATTAAAAGAACTCTTTTTCTCTACCACACGCAATTTTAGTTAAACATATGTATATCGTTGTGAAATATAGAAAATTTGGTATACATTTACGTATCCCAACGCTCACAGATAAATTCGTAAAATCAAGTTTTCTATGAACCTCATTTTGCTTTCTATTTTCTTTGAACCAGTCGTTCCCAGTATCATCACAAAATATATCAGAATCGTCATGATCCAAAAACAAACTTTCTAATGGATTACCAGGTTCTAAAAATGAACACATTTATTTATTTATAAAACAATAGTTACTTGCAAATATCCTTTCATTATTTTTTTATTAATTAAATTACATATTTCATTTTTCTAATTGATTATTTTAGGTTACTTAACTTTCAAATTATACTGAACACTTACTTTCCAATGAAAGTGACAAAACTGTCGAATTTCCTGTCTCCTCACAGAATTCCATACCTCTTTATTTAGTAAAAAAATTTTGCACTGCCAGGCACTGCACAATATTTTATTTTGAGGTTAGATTAATATAAACAGTGGATTCAATCCTCAGCACAATCCTCCTTGCACAAAACTGGTCGAATTGATGAAAAAGCCGGCAAACCTGAAATAATGACGTTCTACAATTCTACAAAGGGCGGTACCGACACGTTCGATCAGATGTGCAAAAATTATACAACAAGCCGCATTACCAAGCATTACCAAGCCTCTTCGACTGTTTTAGGGAAAGTTAGACCAAGGTGGATTGAATGCTGTTATTTTATATAACTTGAGAGAAGAAAACACTGGTTTATCTCGTCGCTCTTTCCTCCAAGATTTATCAATAAGTCTAATAAAAATTTTACAAACTTTTACAAAATTTTACAAAATTTTACATTTTTACAAACTCGCCTTCAAATCCGCACTATACGTAAGGATATCACAAATTTAATTGACGGAATCCTTGAAATGAATGAAGAACAACCCCAAAATAGGGTTGATAGGTTGGAAAAACGCAAACGGTGCTATTTTTGCGATTATAGAACTGACAGAAAAACATTTTTCTGTTGTGCGTCCTGCAGTAAGGCAGTTTGCGAAGAGCACCGAACTCATTTTTTAAAGATTGTGCAATCTATTAACTAATAAGTTTTTCTAAGTATATTTAAATATACTTGCTGAATAAATATGCACTACATTTCAATATCCTGCTTTTTCTATGAAATTACCTGCATGAATTATTGTAAAATATTCTCACTTTTCAGGTCTTCAAGTAATACAACTTTTTGAAGCAGCCGCCAATGAGTCCATATTTTTTTCGAAGGTTATAGTCTAGGCTTTACAACCTTGCAACGATTTTTTTTAAATTTATTTTTTGCAAAATTATGAAATTTTTAACAAATATCGATTTTTTTCCATTTTTTACGCAAATTTCAATTTTTATTTAAAAAAGTTTTTAACAATTGACATTATCAACAATTGGATCGTGTAGTACACACTTGAAAACATAACTCTGAATTTTATCAGATTTTTTGAAAGCCAAAAACAGTTAAAAAACTGGACAGGACACGAATGACCCATGTGTCTAAACGGAAGGTGGGAAAAACAAATGTGTAAACGGAGGGTTAATATTGCAGATGATGCAGCGGTAGGATATATTTTAGAAGTAGACTTAGATTACCCGGAAGAACTGCATGACATTCATAGTGATTTACCATTTGAAAAAAACTTATTCAAACTTATGAACAATGCGGTTATGAACATGATTAAGAAATATGGTAAGAACTGTAAACTATTATATACCGACACTGACAGTCTGATCTACGTTGTCAAATGTAACAATATTTACGAGGATATGAAAGAAGATATCCACAAATTTGACACCTCAGATTTTCCTTTGAATAATGTATATGGAATGCCGTAAGCCAACAAAAAGATTTTAGGCTTGATGAAAGATGAATGCAGTTGACAGATAATAACTGAGTTTGTTGGTTTGCGAAGCAAAATGTACAGTGTTCGCGTTAATGTCCAAGATTTTATTAAGAAAGCCAAAGGTGTTAAATCAGGTATGGTGAAGAAAAATACAACATTTAGCTAATATACTGAATGTTTGCGAAATATTTCCATTCAGACGAGAACACAGTATATTATTATAATAGATCTCGACTTCACAAACTTGAAACTGTTAAACAGTTAAAGGTTGCCTTAAGCCCATACGATGACAAGCGATACTTACTGCGAGGAAGTACAGATACCCTGGCGTGGGGTCATTATCAAATTAGAAATGATAATGACAATGCTGATTTGTAAATAGTAGTTTTAAGTCGATGTATATATCATTGTAGAGAGTTTATAAATATTGTAAATAGCAGTTTTTAAATAAATTGTAGGAAATTTATAATTACTATAAAAGAAAATGAGATTGATTTGAAGTATCATTTGTTTTTTATTTAATACCTCTCATAATATTTAAGTTTTACCATTAGTTTAATTATACTTTAACTATACTTTAACATTACTTTAACGTTAACTTAACTATACTTTAACATTACCTTAACGTTAACTTAACTATATTTTAACTATACTTTAACAATACTTTATCTATACTTTAACATTACTTTAACGTTAACTTATTGTAATTAAAGATATGAGTTTTCCATTCAACTATTGAGTGAACTGTCACAACCTAGCATTTGACATAAATTTTATTTCCGCGTCTCTTCAGGACCTTCTCTACAAGATAAATGTCTGGATATTTAACTTTTAAAAGTTCTTGTTTATAAAATCCTCCAGCTACCAGTTGATCCTGATAGTCTTTCAGCTTGTATGTCACTGGTTTGGTAGGTATCACTTTGTCAACAGTAAATATTTCGGTTGTCCAATTTGGTGTATATCCTTTCTCAAAGACGTTCTTATACTTGCTGATTCGAACTTTGTCATCTTCTCCACATTTACTCTTGGTAGGAATAGCCCAGGCATACTTTGAAAATATATCAATCATTGTAAGCATGTATTTGAAACCCTTATTCTCTCGAGAATATGGAATCATTTCAACTAAATCAGCTTGCCAGGTGTCATCTATACCACGCATTATCACACAACGACGTGGATAATTTTTTCTTGCTGGTTTATGCAACTCTGTGACTACTGTAACTTTCTTTGCATCCATTTTCTACTTCATTCATTCATGCGTATTACTATCAATAAGCTCTGAGTTGTAAAATGATAACTCTCGTTGTTTAGTATAAATTTGAAGAATCTTAATTTTCTTGTTGATTGATTCTTCAATACTTCGTATCAAAATATTAATATTATCAATTTCATTACGCATGGATGTCGTAACTAGATAAACAGTACTCTGAACAATACTTTGTACAAGTCTTAAATTAACTGCGTCGTATTGCTCTTCAGCGTCTTCAATGTTGCAAAGTCTTTTCTTATTGATGTCGAAATTACCTTTTGAGGTAATATTAAAACCTATACTCTGCTCATTTCAAATACTAAAGTTATAATCAGTTGTCCTCTCTTAATATATGATTTTAGTTTCACATTCTTTCATTATTATGACTTGGATTTCAGGCTGATTGTAATTCCATGAGCAGGCGAAGACGATCAACTAGTTTATTAGGGTCATCCCAATAAATGTAGTCAGGCTTTTGATTTTCTGTTACTATCATAAATTGGGGTAAGGAGTACTTTTTTTGTTTATTTTTTAATGAACTTCCTCCTTTGCTTGATTGTCGTTTTAATGATTCTTTTTGGGGGAAGAGTTTTTGAATAATATTATTATATTTGAAACTTTTATTAGTACGTATGAGTTCAAATGAACTATAATTTTTCTTATGTGCATTAGTATCAATAATAATTTCTTTATATTTGCCTAGATCATCTGCGCTGATGAATGATTCAATAGGTTTTTGTTTGAATAACAGTTCAAACAAACCATTGTTTTTCACATAACTCTTATTACCAACATTGATGCATTGACCTTCAAAACTTATAGGTGTGTTACCAATCATAAACGATCCATCACTAAGTTTACGAACACCATATATTGTATCCAAATATTGTTTCCTATTCTTATTTATTAAAAAGAAAAACTTATTAGTTAACTTGTCATAATTTTCAGTAGGTTCAACATTTTCTTCAAAACTTTTGTCAATTATAGTTGTATCGTGAGAAGTATCGTATTTTTCGTGATCAGGAATAGCAGTCCTGAAAGAAAAATCATCATTATCTGCTTCATTTTCTTCTCCTTCCTTTTTAATTTTATTTGTAATTTTATTTTTATTTATAGTCATATCAGACACATCTACCAATTTTTGCAGTGATGTAACTAGAGGTTTAAAAGTCTCACTCAAAAGACTTTCTGTGGCCTCTTTACCCATCTTTAGCAAACGATATTTCCGTCTAATTGCATCGCTAGCTTTCGCTATTTGACTGAGAACATCTGTTTCCTTTCGAAACATGTTTATGTCTCAATGTCTCAGACTAAACTAATTTTATTCTTAATCAATCTCATATATTTATAGAATAATGAAACAATCAAATCCTCTTTTATATCTACCTTGATTTAAGCTAATATCTTTATCGATAACTAAAAATCCATACTTGTCATTATTCCAAAATGCTGAGCATAAATCTCTAAACTTAGTGTATGTCATATCAGTATTTACATGATCTTCATGTATATGTTTGAGATTTTTATCATCTTGTCGAAAAAGAACTAATAAATTAACATTATCTCTAACTAAATGTTTAGGAATACGAGCATAAGTCTGACATAGGTAAAAACAATCAACACAGACATGCCTACCCATGTAAAAGAAGGCTCTAACATTGTCTTGCTTTTCACATAAAATGTCATCAAATATAAAGATAGAATTGGGTTTAGCTTTATCAGGTGAAACTACTTGTTCATGTTCACTAAATGAAGAATACTCTACGCCATCTACATTTTTCAGTACTTTTTCCAAGAATTTATATTTGGGCTGATGTAGAGATTTTGAGTAGAGCTACGTATTTTCAAATCTGAGACCATTTGTATTTAAAAGTAGAGAAAGCAGTGCATTTGTTTTACCACAATTTGATGGTCCACAAAAAACTGCACGAATACTATCTGAGAGTGATACCTTGACGTTTTACTCTCTTCTGCTTTGGCTGAACGAGAGTATCTATATTTGCAACCGGTAGTTTGATTGGTTTTTTCTCGAACCGCATATTGATCTTGACTATCACAAAAACTATACAGTGCTTAAATAGCCTATCAGTCAGTCTACCACTAATCTTCCTAGAGTAAGGAATGCTTACATACAGGAGAGAAAAAGTTATAAAAATAAGTTACCTTTTGAGTTACATTTACCAGGATATCAGTATTGTGGTCCTGGTACTAAGCTGGCAAAACGATTAGAGCGAGGTGATCCAGGAATAAATCCACTTGATGCTGCTTGTAAGGAGTACGATATTGCATACTCAAAAAATCGAGAGAATATTGAAGCGAGAATCGTTGCAGATAGAACATTAGCTGAAAAAACGTGGCAACGTGTTTATCTAAAATCTCTGGTATTGGAGAAAAAGCAGCTGCATTAGCTATAACTAACATCATGAAAGTTAAATCAAAACTTGGAATGAGTTTGAAGAAGAGGAGTGGGAGAATTAAAAAGATTTCTGAGAAGAAAAATTCAAAGAATCAAGTAGTTTTAAGGATGATTGTGAATGCAGCTAAAAAATCCATGATTCCTAGTAACGATGCTTAAGTCACCAACAAAGCTGCTATTGAGGGTGCTCAAAAAGCTATTAGAAAGGCTGGAGGTAGAGATAAGGTGAGACCACCTCATATTCTACCTTTACCATCAAAAATTGGTTGTATTTTGCCACTAATTCCAATTTTCGCTGGACTCAGCGCACTTGGAGCATTTACAGGTGGAGCAGCTGGTGTAGCAAAAGCTGTACATGATTTCAATGCAGCCAAACAGAAACTTTAAGAAACTGAACGCCATAATAGAGCAATGAAGGAGTTAGCTCTTGGAAAGGGACTATACTTGAAACCCTATCGACAAGGTTTAGGGCTTTATCTCAATCCTTGTTATCAAGGTAAAGGTCTTAAATCGCAGAAACGTAAATTAAAAAGTAAAAAAAACTTGAACTGAAGCTACCACATCGTGCCTTAACTGATTTTGATATACTTAATTATACCAAGATTCTAAAGATTCCATATTTTCGTGGAGTCTTTATCCGGAATGAATTACCTATCAATGGTTCTCATAAAAACTTGTCAAGTATCTGGATGTTGGTAGCTTCATAAAATATAATCATGACAGATATCAATATTATGATACATTTCAGTGTGGTCATTTATGTCTTAAATTCCTATGTGGACAGCTTAAAATAAAGAGTAAATATAGTCTATAGAAGTGCAAGTAATTGCTTGCATTGTATCAGTATACAGAAAGACATTATGTATGAATCGCTCACTCTGACTATTTTAGGCAACTCATCTGTACTGAAAGCAGAATATTTTCCACCAATAGAACTTTCACCAAACAAAAATTATGCTCTAGGTCTGGTTGAACTACGCACTTTCAATTCAATTCCTAACATTGATGTATGAAAAAATAAATTTTATATTGGTGATTAGGTGGTAACTATACCCCCAGGTAGCTATGAAATTTAAGATTTTGAAAAATATCTACAAAAGAATTTGGAAACTAAAGATATTATAATATGTATTAAGCCCAACAACAATACTTTACGTAGTGAAATCAAGAGTAATCTTGAAATTAATTTTAAGCCAAAAGATTCTATTGGTCAACTTTGGGGATTTACACCACGTGTTCTTGAAGCTAATAAAAATCATACATCATATTCACCAGTAGCTATCCTCAAAGTGAATGCTCTCAGAGTTGAATATAATATTACAACCAGAGCTTATATAAACAGTCGTAAAGTCCACACGATTCATGAATTCTTCCCAATAGTTCCACCAGGATATAAGATCATTGAAGTGCCATCACATATCATTTACCTTCCGATCGCCCTAAAGAAAATACATCATATTCAGCTCCGCATTGTTGATCAGGACGGAAACTTGTTGACTTTTCGAGGAGAAACTATAACAATTCGATTACACGTAAAGTCAACGTGATGGGTATTGTTTATACTCGCATAGTGGGTGGAAGCTATATAAGTCAGAAACCATGTCAGAAACCAATGAGTCTTCAAACAGTTCGCAAGAGACTAACATCCCAGAAAGAGCTCTTCCTGAAACAAATAGGTCTAAGACTTGTACAAGAAGGAAGAAGAAGAAGCGACCATTAATTTATATATTTTTTACCTGTGGCTGTTATAAATATGGAAGAAGTTCTGAACATTCAAGCTCCAGAGCATTTAACAATAGCGATGAAATAAGAATTGCAGTTCAACATCAAGATTTATGATTTTTTCCAAGTAAAAGCTCATTGCATGGACATGGGAGATTAGTTAACAATGATGGAATTACAGCTGTGACAGGTACAAATTTGATTGGTATTGCAGTCTGCTTTTTATTTGATCAAATGCGCTACGAATTGAATGGTATTGAGATTGACAGATGTAAAAGTGTTGTACATACTAGTTCAATGAAAGGATGCATTTCTCTAACTCCTAATCAAGCCAATTATGCTGAAAATGCAGGCTGGCTAGCAATAGATGAGAATGCTAGAATGACAAATGAAGCTGGATACTTTGATGTAAATATACCACTCAACATGATTTTAGGGTTCGGAGAAGATTATCGAAAGGTCATTATGAATGCTGAACATGAACTTATCTTAACAAGATCACGTACAGATATTAATACTATTATTCAACTAGCACAAGGAGAAGCTGAAGAATTCAAAATTCTGCTTCATAAAGTAGAGTAGATGGTTCCCTATTTACCACCATCAGATCGTCACAAGATTCAATTGTTGAAATTTATTGAAAAAGATCCTCTTATTTCAATGAGTTTTCGATCATGGGAAATGTATGAATATCCATTAACTCCTGCAACTCAGAAACATGTATGGCAAGTGAAAACTTCAACGCAATTATAAAAACCACGATATGTGGTTCCAAACAGGTACAAAAGATCAGCTGAAAAGATATGCCAATTTCTTTTACCACTGTAACATTACAAACGTTAAACTCTTTATAAATTCTCAATATTACCCGTATGGTAATTTAAATTTAAACTTTGATCAGAATCAGTTTGCATTATTGTATGAAATGTATGCAAACTTGCAAAATTCCTATTATGGAAAAGAGTCTAAACCTCTCTTAAAGAAGAATACATTCAAAGACCATTGTCCACTCATTGTAATTGATCGCTCAAAACAAAACGAATTTTTAAAACAGACTTTATTCGATGTAAGACTAGAATTTGAATCTAGTAATAATTTCCCAGCTAATACAGCAGCCTATTGTTTAATTATTCATGATCGAATAGTTCAATACATGCCCATTAGTGGCGCTGTAAAGAAACTAATATGAGATGGTGGGGGTAAAATTTAGTAGTGGAGGTAATATTTTAAGTTTGAAAAGAGGGTATAAAAGAGCCGAAAATGGCTAGAAAATTTATTTTTCAGGCAACATGGATTTCGTCGTAGATGTCCAAAGCTTCAAGAGACCATACAACGACTTTGTCTTCAAAGAGCTGGCAATAATCCCTCTCCAGGAAGATGCTCAACCACTAGTCTTCCTCTTCGAATCACCTTGCAGCTAGAGTTCACTACTAGGTATATATAAGAGTGAAAATCTATGGCTTATGCGAAATTACCATCGAATCAACTAGACTGCTGGTGGATGTACCTATACCTACCTATGTACATAGCTATAATGCTTCAATATTGGATTATGAATCCAACAGATGAATTAACAATGAGAAATGCTCCAAGAGATCAAGTTGACAATAATTGTACATCTGAACTTCGAGATTTTTATAATAACTTGGAAAGTATTTTGTAAAATTACGTTAAGGTTTTTATAATTATAAATAAATATCATTAAATTAATAATTATTTTTTTCATTTACTCATAAATTTTTCTTCCTATTAGTTGATAAGTTACACTATTTTTAATTAATATTAAGTTAATTTATTCCACCACCACCTTATGCGCATGCGTTAAAAAAAATTCGGAGAGGGGGTAATCCTTATAGTGAGGCGGTAATTATGAGTTACGCGTTTCTAAAATCATTTTATTATTGACGAATGGGTGTTGAGTATAATAGCCACCAATCACCTTACGCACACTTAATATATTGTTGGAAAAGTGGGGAAAAGCGATGTGTCGATCGAGCGAAGATTACCTGAAGAATCAGAACGTAATTGATTCTCAGCCTGATCAGTAGGCATAATTTCACGCCACGCTCTCGCACTCAACGAATAGAACTGAGAGGTATTATTTCCGAGTTTCTTGATAAATTTGTGCTGTAATCTAAAAAGGTGATTTTTGTATGCTAAGTGTATGTTTTCTTGATATTTTCTAGCGTGGCGGTTATAATCTTTCGGCTCTTCTCTTGGGAGCTTTGTTTTTGGCTTTCAGCCCTCGTCTCTTATTTATCACGATTTTCTGTTGGACAACGGGAGATGGAGATCTTTGAGAAATCGGGAGTAATTGTTGCGCTGCTTCAGTTTGATTAGTTGTTCAATCGATCCCGAGCAACTCTCTTACCGCGAATCGCATAATTCTCTCCAAGAATTCTGAGTCTCTTTTACCCTACAGCGTCCGTCATACCTAACGTTTGTATAGATGATTATATGTATTGCTCTTGTATTTGATGTCTAGATGTATATTATTTCATATTTTTATGCCTTTTGGTTGATGTTTGAATTTGATTTTATTTTATACAATTTCTTATGTGATATTGTGTAACAATTTCTTGAATGCTTTGTCGTTATCATATATTGCTCAATATTTCGAAAGATTTAAATTTTCATTGTCTCAATGTTATCTAATGGCTTTGTATATACCAATTGACTTAACGTTTGACTCATTTGTTGACGAATTATATTTATTATTTAACATTATATTGTATTTGGAATTTGTTTCTTTCTCAATCTGCCTGGCTCTCTTTTAAATACTTCTCTTTATTGAAATCTTTTGGCTCAATAATTAATAGAAATGAAAATCTTCAAAAAAAAAAAAAAACTAAAGAACCTGTCGAGGATACGCGAATATACCGTGAACTCAAAAAAGAGGTGGTTACAATAGTTTATTCTAGTAAACGTAAATTCCTTTTTGTTTTCTTCAATGTAAGCAGTTTTCACTTTCTGCGCATGCGTGAAAGAAAAGATATACAGCTAGGAGTGGAAGTAAGAATAAGTAGAGGGGGTTGAGTTCGAGTGGCCTATAAAAACAACAGCATCAGAACATTTATTCATTCACTTCATAATTCTTGATAGAACCATCAAGAAATATGGATCTCAAGAAAGTGAATGCTGTTGGACGCGTGGAAGAGTTCCTGCCTACGAAGCCGCTTTCTGAGCTGATTCCAAAGCGGAAGTATGCTGTTACGTCAATTCGCAAGGTCCAAACAAAGTACGGGACCAGAATAATTGTGGCGCTGTATGGCTAATGCGTGGTCTTCTTACCAACGAGGTTCCTGAAGGTTCTGGATGAAGAGTCCACCCTGGAGATGATACAGGAATATGCTGCTACGAAGAAGCTTCAACTGCGATTCATTGGTGGCCCATATAATAATATAGAATTTAAGAATGTGTAAATATGTACAAGATGATGTGTAAATGAATGGATTATTATTTTAAATAAGAAAGATATTTTTTTTAGTTGTAACGAGCGGTTACACACGTATGCGTACCGCACGTAACTCTTCATTAAACTCTCGTTACATAACCATCGTCCCCACTCTACCCCCACTCTACGCCTACCAGTCAGCCATTACAGGCTGATTCCTCCATTCACTTTAGAATCATCTACTCTGAACAAATACTCAACTTTACACAAACTCTTGTTCTTGTTATTTCATTAAATTCACATCATTAGATTTGTAAATTATAGGGAATAAATATTGCTATTATAATTTCCAGTAAAACAAAGTTGTTCGATTTTCATTTAATTATCTTTAAAACCTGACCCTGGCTCGACTGAAGCATTCGATAAGATAATTAAAAATAATAAAATCTTTCAGAGAAAATCGGAATATTACATGGCGCCCGAACAGGGACACCAAAATCAGATCGTTACTTGGCGCCCGAACAGGTTTTGACATTTTTTTTGAACGGAGGCACTCCTGTCCCCTCCCTTCCCGTTTTTCTCCATTATTTTACTTATGTTACCCCTTCTACTTTGTGACGCACACTTTTCTAGAATCAATAAATTGAATCTAGGGTCTCCAGAAGTGACGCACAAGAGGCCCCCAAAAAAAAGAAATTATAAAAAAATAAAAAAAATAAGAAAGTTATGTTATTTTCAGAAGATAGTTTTAAATAATAATATAAATTTTATTAAATAAATTTAGATAAGAAAATAAAGAAATTCTGGGCGTCAGTCCTTTCTTGGGACAAAGATAAAAATAAAACAAATAAATCTATTCATAAAAATTCAAATAAGATCAATTAGGCTAAAACATACGAGAGAGATAACGAGATAAAAGGAAATATTATTCCTAAGAGATAAAAGATAAAAATAGAGGTAACCCCGCAAAATTCTAACAAAATTAATCATTAAAAGAATAGCCAAATAGTATTAAAAGATATTAATTCATACAAAAGATATAAGATATAGAATAAAAGTTTAAATATTAAAACTTTAATAATTAAAAATCATTGGCGATAAAAACAAGTTAAAATTTAACAAAACCAAATTTATTACTAGCTCAGAACATTTGAATAATTAGTAGAGAGGGGTGGTTCGGGAATTATAAGACTCAAAGTATTTAATAAAAGAATTTAACAAAATTTTATTCATTTAAATAAGAATATTCTGACATGAGATAGATATAACAATAAATTGATTTGAAATGTGAGAATATAAGTAAGAGTTGACATTGAAATTAAATGTTTACAGAATGAAAGTCAACGGTCGAACAAAATTTAAAATAAGATATGTTAAAATCAAAATTAATATAAGATATTACATAAAATTTTATATAAAATATGACACAAAAATTATATAAAATATTGCAGGTA
>CAJFCO010000112.1:17695-29379 GCA_904066015.1 Synergus gifuensis | reverse complement strand
ACATAGAATTATAGGGTAATCGCCTCGGTCAATCTTTGCCAGGAATGTGCCTAGACATAAAGATGACCAACACCAATCCTTCTGTCCATTATTGACAAATTTAACAATTCTGTCTTGGACGTCAAGAGGGATGATGGAGAGAGAGATAACGATGAGAAGGCCCAAGGACAATAGTTGTGGCGAAGAACTCGTGAGGGTGGTGTTGTGAATGACGGAACTGAATCAGTAGATGCGTAGGTGGTTCATATGTCTGTGGCTGCTCACTCATGACCGCAAAAGCTCGGAAATTTACAAAAAAATAAAAAAAATAAATTAAATCCACCCTAAAAATATCTTATCAACAAATAAAATAAAATATAATTCTAAATTCAAATTAAAATAAAAAAAAATAAAATAAACAATAAAATTGATAAAATTAAAACAGTTAGGAGTGCCGAATTATACTCAAAACGAGAGCACTTAAGTCTTCATTTAAATAAGGTTCAATTTTAAAATAGTTTTTGTGATTTGCAGAAATCTGCAACATCACAACTTTTACAAAATTGTATATGTGAAGCATCACTTCGTCCAGAATTTTACTTCGGTCAGATCATCGAATCAGTTCACATCATTTGCTCAGCTACCGATCTTCCGTTTATACCGTCTCTTTGAGTCCAAACAAGAGCAATTCTTTCCGCAAGCATCCCACCGTACCGCACCGTTTGCTTCCGGTAAAATCGCAGGACACTCAAAAACTCCGTTACGACCATTAGTCGTCCGGATTGATCCGTGCAGTGAACACTAAGTCTGGACAAATCAGTGCTACGAACATTTATTCAAGCCTAAAAGTCCTGTGAACATTTTTCTTGTGAACTCTTCAAGCCTCAAGTGCTTTGAACATTAAAAACGAAGTGTCAGTGATCATTTTTCAAATCCAGTGAAAGTGACACCACAATTCTAGTACTTCTTTTTTCTCTCCGCCGTTACAGTTTCTTGTACCGAAACCGACAGATTATCGCACTGATCTACCACTGTACCGTACCGACCGATTACCGCGCCGAAACAAATGTTTTCCGACCGTCAATTGACCGACTAACCGCTACAGGATGTCAAGGAGGAGTAAGGGAGGAACAGATCCGTTACCGATCCACCGTTTGAGTAAATTTCCAGAGTGATTTACCGAAAGTATTCACCGTACCGTCAACTTCCGGTAGATTGCGAGTATTAAAGGATATTCTCAACGTTCCGTATCACTCTGTCTTAAAAAGGCCAAAGGAGCAATTACTTCCGGTGATGTCTCTCCGTTTTCTTTCTTCAAAATACCTCCAATCACTATACGTTTCTTTGCAACCTCATCAAACAAGTGAGATCACAAATCGACTCTGTTTTTGGACTCATACAATGACCGCGTGTTTTAGTTCCGCAAAAACACATCTGATCAGATACCGCTGACAGATGCCGAACCGTACCGTCTACTGTAACCGCGAGTTAACTATAAATTGCTTGTGAACATTAGTAAATACGACAACTCGTCATTATTTTTTTGGTAAATTGAACCACTTGTTGTGAACTTTATAAGGCGTGAACATCCATCTCAAGCCCCACTAAGTGTCACGAATTTTACTTCCAAACAGCGTTGATGACGGTCCAAAACCAAGTTAAATCGTTTACATGGCAGGGTGGATTAGATTTACAAGACAGCAAAGGAGCTTATTACCGTCATACACGCGTAAAGGACCTGGTACCGTATAGGGAAGACCCCCTCCGTTCAGGACTCCCCACCTGCAGACCCTTTACGTTCCGTCAAAATCCAAACGTTACATGGCTTAACGTTATGTAAGCTCAAATCCAAACGTCAAAACAGACCGTTACATGCATATGTCACTTGGCAAATAATACCATTCTATACCGGAAGGCAGGCCCCACAGGATGCATCTCAACCTTCGTTGGATCTTTTGGATTGTGGTACTCGTGAGTAGAGCAGTAAAAACCAAAGTTTCAAACTATTTTTGTACCTTCGTCTGTACACCGTATGTACCACTGTTCCGTATAATAAGCCGTGATTAGAACAAAATTTCAAGACCGTTTCCTTCTTTTTCATTGTATTTCCGCTCCGTAAATTTTGCTCTCCAAAATGGGGGGGGGGATATAACGAGAGGTTACACACGTATGCGTACCGCACGTACACTCTTCATTAGACTCTCGTTACATAACCATCGTTCCCACTCTACCCCCACTCTACGCCTACCGGTCAGCCATTACAGGCTGATTCCTATAAGTCTACCGGCAGAAGAGCAATTCTTCAGTCTAGCTGGGCGAGACCCACCGAGCAGATCGGTGAGCTCTCGCCTGGTGAAAACTCAAGTTCTTTTCCTACCCACAGGAGCAACTGTGGTAGGCGAAGTACAGGCGAAATCGCAAGGCATAGGCGCAACTATCCTTGTAGATTTCCATATACTTATTTATGGAGAATTACCAACGCTCAGGCGCACCTGTCGTTGTCAATTCTCATATAAAAAAATATCATGCTATAGGAGCCACTATGCTTAACATTTTTTTGATACGCTATTTCTTTCTCTCTTTCCTATTCAAAAGGTGTACGATTTCGACAGTCAATAGGATCACCTAAGGCTGTAGAAATCCATGTTAAAATATTAATAAATAGGAGCATTTATTATTAATATTTTCCACCCGAGAATACTTCTCTTTTCTATTCTCAATCCGATTATTCTACCCAAAAACCCTAGTCCGCCAAAGTCAATAGTAGAAAGGAATTAATTGACACTTAACAGGCGCAACTGTAAGTGAATAATTAAGCCGGCGGATAGCATTTAATAGGCGCATCTATAAATGACTATCCATGAAAGGTACTAAGGACTACGCAACCGTTCCTTGCAACTTATCTTCCTATTCGTCCACCCTTCTTCCACCGTACCGTAAATTCCGTAGAAGTTGGGACTAAGAAGTCGATGATATTGTAATCCGTCAATTCGTTCTTGTGTATCCTTGTACATTTTCTTGGAAATTATATTGTCAAGCATAAATCTGAAACGCCGTAAATTATGCTTTGAGGAAGAATAACCAAATCCGTAGACTTTCCGCCTCCGTTCACACGTAAAACATAACACCGGAGAAATACTCAACAATTGAATAAACTACAGAAATCATACACATAAACACATAACACTCATTTTCTGTCACCGCGTTTTTACACTACATTTACACTTATGATTAGATCACACAATTACACACAAACATTTACACACACATATACACTCACTCGTTACTCACACACAAATTTAAGCTTAGAGATGTAAATTTTAGGGTTAATAAAGCATTTTTTATATTTCGTTAACTAAATTTGAGATCTATTTATTCGTCTTTAAAATAACTAACCCTGGTAGACTGAAGCGTCCGGTGAGACGAATGATAGGAGAAAAATTAGGTCGCTACATAGTTAAACATTATAAAAAAAAATAAAATTACAATAAACACAGAAAAAAATATATAATTGAAAAAGAAAACATTAAATACACAAATTAATGTATTGTTAAAGTATAGTTAAGTTAACATTAAAGTAATGTTAAAGTATAGTTAAGTTAACGTTGTCGATAAGGTATATTACCGACAGAGGGTATAAAACAGTTCGTAAGGGCACTGCTGACCTCACTTCACAGGCTGCGTGCGCGTACGCGGGAGCACAGAAAATACGCGGGAAATTAAAAGGCTCGGTAGTTAAAACATTAAATCACTTGGTCGGTAAGGTAGGTCACTGACATATCAACCGAGTTGGAATCCATGGTGGAAATCTGCATTACCGACTGAGGGTAAGGTTGCATGCATCCGTCCATAATTGTACGGTCGGTAAGTGGTCCGCGTAAAGGGAATTCCCATCAGTTAATTTTTTTTAAAGATAATTAAAAGACTCACAATTAAGGTAGGTAATGTACGGTATAACGTTGCGTAGTACAATTTAGATCCCTGACATATCGACTGAGGCTAATCCCCTGACATGAATCTGCATTACTGACCGAGGGTAATTTAGCATGGAACAGTGTAATAGATTTTGTACCATTTGAATTTGTATTAGTAGAATTTCCCATCACCACTACTAATCTTCTTGTAGTACTGACGCATGCGCAGATGGTCACCCATGCGTATTCATAAAGACCGCTATTTTCTATTACTGTGCACATGTCTACTGCGCAGCTTGAATTTCCCCTCCCAAGTAACCTGCGTCATCCCCCAAAAAAAGTTCTGGATGAGGTAGGTAAGGTAGATCGGTAAGTATGGTAAGGCAGATCCCTGACATATATACATAGGCTAATCCCTGGCAGAAATCTGCATTACCGACTGAAGATAATATACCGACCGAAGGTAATTTAGAATGGAACAGAACCTTGCTCGGTCAGGAAGTGGCGCAGAACTCTCATAGTTACGCTACTGAAATTTTTCAAAACGATTCTAAGTGCAACCTTGTGCGCGTATATACTTTAGAAAAAGGTTTTATGGGATATGTGGAGACAACTTACCAAATATGTAGGGTCTCCTGTTTACTGTAGTCCCATAAAAATAATATTTCATTCCAATTTGAGGATAAAATGAATATTTTGTGATGAAATATGTATTTTCAGAAACGGAGCAAATGTAGACAGAGCAGACGAATCGCGAGAAAGAGATAGTAAATGTCAGTCGCACTCGTATTTATGAATTATTTCAGGCACAACACCGACACTGAACGAAAAATCAGTGAAATACTGAAAGTTTGAACTTCATATTCTTTCAAATTCCAACACTAAATTCGTGATTCATTGACACACAAAACTGTAATTTATGCTAGAGTTCGGGAAAGAGCATTATGAACGTTTGACAGGAAAGAGATACACAATTGAACTCAATGAGCAGACCGCGCCGTACCCAAAACTGTGTAACGGCCATTTCATGTACTAAAAATTGTGGTAAAGTTGACAGACACGGAATTATTTTACAACTTGTATTATTTGTCAATTTATAATGTATAAGTGTTCTGTTCTTAGAGTTTCATCAAATTTTGCAGTATATACCACATCACAGTAATTGAGTTCGTCATTTCAATCCCAATCTAACATAATTTAGATAAAAAAAAATAACAAAAAAATGATAATTATCAACAGAGCGAATTATATCCAATTTATAAGTTCCTACGACTGATTCCTAAAATTACAGTAACAACTTCTGTCTCCTTGCGTTTACGCTTGCAAATTCATCTATGTATCACATCATCATATTCAAGGAATTTTGCGATTTGAAAAAGGTTGTGATTTCCTAAAGAATATTAATTTTTACTTATTTCCTAATTCTAAAAAGATCGACACTTATCTTAAATTTATCGACATACTTAAAAAATTTTTTTTTTAATTTTCGAAAATTTGTTTGCTTGACAAGCGCCCCCTCGGATCTTGCGCTCCGGGCAGTTGCCCCGGTCGCCCCGCCCTAGTTACGGCACTGCCAACGTTTGGCGCCAATTATAACCTTTTGCTTATTTTTAAATACATTTTTATGTTCAGAACAATTTACAACCAAAAGGTTACTGCAATTTACTTAAGTTGAAGTTATCAATAAATTAAAATATGGACGCCAGGTTGTTTTCGAATTAGTTTACTACTAAAAAACCAAAGGATTTGAATTATGAAAGTGAAGTTAATTTAAGATATTCCATTTAAATAAATGAGTTCGAAATTATTACTCCTAATTAGCTCAACTAGCCGAGGGGTCAGGATAAGGGGACTTAATTTAGATTTAAGTCAACTCAATGAAAATAAGCCATTTGAAATAATTGTATCCGCCATTTTAAATTTTGAATATCTGACTTCGGATTCGTAATCAGCGACCCCGAAATCCCGTTAAGGTGCTTGTAACCGTAAAATTTGTTTCTTAGAAAAATGTGTGCCGCAAAGGAACATGATATCATATTTTCCTGTAAACACAAAACTTTAATCGCGATTATCTCGGAATAGAGTTTTTCGAAAAGTACGGTCTGCGTGAACGTGATAACTCAAAAACTTTTCAACCGATCTGAATGTTTTTTTTATAAATTGCTCGTATTTACAATCTCGTGTACTTGAACGATTCATTTTTCAAAAAAACATTTGCAATTTTTTATTTTAATTATTTATTCGAAATTTTAAACACCTGAGAAGTCGATTTTTGCTTGCAAAATGGTTATTTTTATTGAAAAAAATTTTTTTTTTGAAATTCTTCGTTCAAGTACACCGAATGACATTCTTGTTCAATAATCTGATAATTTTTTTTTTTCAATTGAACGGTTCGCCTTCAATCAC
The DNA here is from genome assembly GCA_904066015.1 of Synergus gifuensis. Classification (NCBI taxonomy): domain Eukaryota; kingdom Metazoa; phylum Arthropoda; class Insecta; order Hymenoptera; family Cynipidae; genus Synergus; species Synergus gifuensis. Next base: position 23,080 of record CAJFCO010000112.1, on the reverse strand, counting down.
GTTCACCACAAGCATCTTTAAAAAAAGGCTTTTCGGAGGAAGTACTTAGTTTTTTTTCAATATAATCTTCATAACGTCCTTAAAAAATTCACGAAAATACCTCAATTTTGCCCATCAACTTTGTATATAACTCCTTAAGAGAAATGATAAGACTTGAGTCATGTCATTACATAACCGGACATTATAAGGATAATTATAATTATAAATAAATAATTATCATGATTTCAATTACAAATTATTAATCTTTTTATTTTTCTTTCGCCCAGCCCCACGTTGGGCGCCAATTATAAGCCATTGCTTAATTTTCATTGTATTTTTAAGTTTAATAATAATTTACCAAAAGGTTACGTGGCGCCTCAACTAAATTTTGCTAAGGCTCTTATTTTAATATTTATAACTTTGGACACCAGGTTATTTTATCTAGATATTGTATATGGGACGTTCTTTTACAAACCGAACAGATTTGGACGAAAAATGACCGACTCATTTTTGATTCAGCTAAAACTTTTTTTGCGGGTTCTTTATCGAAAAAGAAAAGATACATATTCGAAGATTTTCTTTTTTTGGAAAATAGGAAGGATTGAAAATTTGAGAATTTGGTGATTTTTGACTTGAAGACTATTTTTGAAAAATTCATAACTCCGGTTCTAATTGAGTTAGAGACTTTATTTTTGTTTTCATTTTGAAGGTAAAAGAACGATCTTTAAGAAAAAAAATATTTCAAAGAAAAATATTAAAAAATTCAAATTGTTATAAACAATTGAAATTTTTTAATCGATTTTTCACAATTGCCCCAACCATGAATCAAGTTTTTAGTATTTTTATCGTATTTTATGTTAAATTTCCTTTCGAAAACGATTTTTTAATCGATGGAAAAATAATTAGTACCGTACGAAAAAATTTAATTTATCTAGCGCGGTACATCACGTAGCATAGTAGGGTGAAATCGGAAAACGAGGCTCAAAATGACATTTACAACGCAATTATGCACCGATTTTAGTTTTCTTTTTTCTTGAAAAATTCAGAAATAAATTTTAAATAAATAAATAACTAAATTCTTCAGAAAATAGTGAGAGTAGATTTTTTATTTTTTTGTTTATTTAATTTTTATGTTAAGTCAAACAACGAAAAAAATGTCGATTTTTAAAATTTTATTTTTTATCTTCTAAAAAAAATTTTTCTTATACTTCTCGTCCCTTTGATTTAATGAACAAGCGTATAGGAAAGTTAAAAAAATGTTTAACTTGCCTAGTTAATTGTTATAAACAAATTGTGTTAACAAATAATGGACATTAAGGGTTATTAGTCTTCGAAGTATATTTCTACCCTACAATCGCTTGCTTTCATCGTTAAGATGATACGTGGAAATTAAAATTTAAGATTAAATATTATTTGTTTATTTTATAAACAAATTATATACACAAATGCACATTTTGGGCGTTTTTAGGCAGAAAGAAACCGTTTTTTCCCCGACCTTGTTGCAATTGTATTTCCAATGATTTTTTATTAATAAATTTTTGCCACTCATCGATATTTGTTTATTTTATAAACAAATTATATAAACAAATGCAAATTTTTGGCGTTTTAAAGCGAAAGTAAACCATTTTTCTTCTGTACTTCTTAAAATTATATTGCCAATAATGTTTTCAGAAAATTTTTTTGCCATCCATCAATATTTATTTATTTTATAAACAAATTATGTAAACAAATGCAAATTTTTGGCGTTTAAAAGCGAAAGTAAACCGTTTTTTCTTCTTTCTTTGTTAAAATTATATTGCTGTCATGTCAGCACGACATTAATTAACCATTAATTAATTAATAATTAATAAACTATTAATTAATTAATCGACTATTAAGTAATCATTATTAATCATTATTATTTATTATTATTATTATTAATATTATTATTAATCATTATCATTGTCAACATGTAATCACTACATCATAAGCCATAATTCAATCATTAATACTTAATTGTAATCCTTATTTCATTCATATTTATGTAACTGACCCTTACGACTCGAGCCACCTGCAACACTAATAAATCTCTAAATCTGCAAGAGGACACTGACCTTCATACCCAAACACCCGCCCTCAAAGGCGCACTATAAACTTCATCTGTATAGGAGATACCCACAAGAAACACACACACTCTCAATCACTCGACACGTCCGTGAGAGGTCCGGAAGCCACCCTCGCTAGTGCAACGGGCCCCAAAAACAAGCTGACACGTGCAGAGTATCCATGTGCACTAACACCGAACTCTCGAGACGACGCTTGCTCATTCATATGCACTAACACCGAACTCTCGAGACATTTTCACTTATATGCACCAACACAGAACTCTCGAGACAACGCTTCCTCATTCATATGCACTAACACCGAACTCTCGAGACATTGTCGAAATCTAGGATCAGCATATAAACAGCAGGACCCATAGAGGATGCAGTCTAGTCTTGTGTCGAGTCGTGTGTACAATCTTGTGTATAGCCTAGTGCAGTCCAGTCCGAGTCCAGTGTACGGTATATAGTCTACAGTGTACAGTGTACAGTCTCGTGTCCAGTTCAGTGCAGTCCAGTGTAGTCTTGAGTTTTGAGTCTTGAGTTCAAAGTCCGGATCAATTACGGTGAAAGTTGGTGTAGTCTCGTTGAGTTAGAGTCGCCAGGTCAATAGGTTGACCAGTGCAAGGTGAATCTTAAATTTCCATGTGAAGAAGTGAACTTGCAAATTCCTAAAGAACTAATTGCCGAACTTATAATTATTGAACTTGGGAATATTTAAAAACACAAATACAGTGACAGTCTAGTGACATACCCCAATCAAGGAATACAGTGATCTCAGTGAATACGACCAGGATTATAAAGGATTACCTAAAATCATCATTAAGAAATCATCACCGGTAAGCCGTCATTCATCACTCAACTCAGGCTCATTTTTTAACTCATCGTAAGGGTCATTTCTATTTCAAATTATAAGGAAAATCTTAAATTGTAAAACTTAAAATTAATAAATTGCTCATTTAAAAATACTAATTCTTTTCATTTTGCTTGTCCTCGTTCCCAGATTCGCATTAAATTACGAACTAAAACGAGGGAGATAGTTATAAAGAAATAGAGTCTGTTGCCAGTTAGGACGATAAATAAATGAATGCCAGGTAGGACGTAACATTGCCAATAACGTTTTCTGAAAACTTTCATGCCACCCATAAATATTTGTTTATTTTATAAAGAATTTATATAAAAAAATTAAGTGATATTTTCTGATAAAATTTGGTTACACAATTAAATCTATTAAATTTGTTACAAGTAATGTAAGCGTATACAAATTTGAGTAATTTGAAAACAAAATGAAATCATTCAAATTACATAGTAATATGTGAGATGCGTCAGGTTGTGAGTTATGCCAACAGATAGTGCCACATGTTACATGTTGAATACTCATGTCGTAAGCAGCTCTGATTTGGGAATTCATGGTTGAATGAAAAATTGAATGCTTTACTTACAGGTTTTAAACTTTCAGGAATTCTTCTTTCTGCTTTTTTTGATATTTTTTTAGTCTTCATTACAATATCTGTTTTTTGAGAGTAGATAATTGATTTAAGAAAACTTTTTTTTTTAATTCGTTGTTCATTTATCCTTGAAAATGGATACCATTGAGGTACCCATGAGGATATTATGCAATATTTCGATCGAAAATTGCAATAAAAGTGATGCAGATTTGTCTGATACCATATGTTGGACGGGAAAGTAGCTCAGAATCTTAGCGGTACATTGAGTGCAGCAACTTGCCACTTGTGTAAAACGAACCCTTCAGAGATGAATGACTTAACTAAAGTAATGTAGAAGAAGGTCCTTGAGGAGGACTATCAATTAGGTCTTTCGCCTCTCCATGCCAAGATACGTTGCATGACTCTAGTTCTGAATGTAGCTTATCGTTTGAGATTCTGCAAGTGGCAAGCAAAAACAAAAGTGGAAAAGGCTTTGATGCAGTCCGCCAAATCGAGAATCCAGCAAGATTTCCAAAATGAGATAGGTCTCATAATAGATGCTCCCAGGCAAGGAGCAGGAAACTCAAATGACGGGAATACTGCGCGGAGATTTTTCTGTGATCCTGAGTTAACATCCCAAATTACTGGGGTTGATTTGTGTTTGATCCAACGATTTAGCATAATTTTGCAGGTTCTTTCCTGTGGACACAGAATAGATGCAGAAAAATTTGAATCTTATGCTTTTCAAACTGCCCAGTTGTATTTGCATATTTACAATTGGTATTACATGCCTTCATCCGTGCACAAGATTCTCTTGCATGGGTCAAAAATCATTGAATCGTTCTTCATTCCTATAGGTCTATTGTCGGAAGAGGCTTAAGAGGCAAGAAATAAAGATTTCAAGAGAATTCGTGAGCATCATACGCGGAAACTCAGTAGGCATGCAACAAACACTGATCTGATCCACAAGCTATTGATCTCATCTGATGCATATTTAGCACATTTGAGAGAAAAATGGAAATATACAGACAGTGTCCTTGATCCACAAGCTATCGAGCTATTGATTTTGGATCCATAAACGGCTGAAGAATTCGATAATGTAGCACTCTGTTTAAAAACTTAAAAACTTAAAATCGCCCAAAATGAGCATTTATTTATATAATTTGATTATAAAATTAACAAATATCGATGGGTGGCAAATAAGTTTTCAGAAAACGTTATTGGCAATATAATTTTAACAAAGAATGAAGAAAAAATGGTTTATTTTCGCTTTAAAACGCCAAAAATTTGCATTTGTTTATATAATTTGTTTATAAAATAAACAAATATCGATGAGTGGCAAAAAATTAAGAAAAAATTATTGGAAATATAATTGCAACAAGGTCGGAAAAAAACGGTTTCTTTTTGCCTAAAAACGCCCAAAATGTGGATTTGTTTATATAATTTGTTTATGAAATAAGCAAGCAACATTTAATATTAAATTTCAATTTCCACGTATCATCCTAACGATGAAAGCAAGCGATTTTAGGGTAGAAATATACTTCGAAGACTAATAACTCCTACTGTCCATTATTTGTTAAGACAATTTGTTTATAACTATTAACTATGCAAGTTAAACATTTTTTTAACTTTTCTATACCCTTGTGCATTAAATCTAACAAGAAGAAGTATAAGAAAAATTTTGTCTAGAAGATAAAAAATAAAATTTTAAAAATCGACATTTCTTTCGTTGTTTGAATTAACATAAAAATTAAATAAACAAAAAAATAAAAAATCTACTCTCACCATTTTCTGAAGAATTTATTTCTGAATTTTTCAAAAAAAAAAGAAAACTAAAATCGGTGCATAATTGCGTTCTAAATGTCATTTTGAACCTCGTTTTCCAATTTCACCCCACT
>CAJFCO010000106.1:1393422-1403850 GCA_904066015.1 Synergus gifuensis | reverse complement strand
TTTTTGGAACGTTCCAAAAACGTTTCTAATATCTTTTGCCCACTGGGTCCTAAAGGTCATATTACGTCCAAACATTTTTGGGTTACCACAACATGAATAAACTGATTAGAACTATTTACCGCAGTTTCTAGAGTACGTAAAACAACTTCAATCTGTTCTCCAAACAGTTGTTAAAAAAATCTTCCCATCTTAACTGCATCTTCATCAATTTTGATCTTCTCATGGAATTACCACCCACTTTGAAATATCCGACCTGTTGTTAGCTATCAAACTCGCGTCAGCTGCCGTCTTAAATTCAATCTCAGCTCTTGCTATTTGGATAAGATTCCCGTTTTCACGCTTCACTTCCTCTCAAAGCAATGAAATAATCGTGGATTAGGTGACTCATCAAAATACAGATACCACAATTTCACCCGTGATGGAAATAACAGTCAGTTGGCAGTTGAATGTCAACCGAGGATTAAAATGTTACTTTAAGTTAGGTACTCAAAGCTTATACACTCGAACTTGGATATGAGTCCCCTGAATTTCTGTCCTTCTGAGAAAGTTGGGTTGGTCGAGGGGTTGGTCCCAAACATAGATGAGGGGAGGTGAGGAGTCGAAAAGAGAAACGCCTCGAGATCGACAGTGCTTGTCTCGGCAATAGCGTAGTTATAAGTGGACAGTACTCGCTAAGTCAGTTAGCTCTAGTTCGCAAAGGGAACACTGGTACATACGCTGCTGACTTTCGACCTACATGCTCCCTTGATATGTGTCCACTGACCAATCAAAGTGGGACAGCAATCCAAGTTCGAGTGTACAATAAATAAAAATGTAAAAGAAGCAATTTTTTACAAAAATGAAAACCAGTTTTGTTAAAAACGGAGATTCTTGTATTACTATGTTCTGCTTGTCCAACATGTGTTTTTCCCAATATCATGTTTGAATTCTATTCTTCATTCTTTTGAACATTCGATCAAGTCCTTGTGCCGCGAGCGAAAGCCAATATCAAGGTACCAATACCAACATCACTTAGATACTAGATACAAGCATCGCACTCGCCAAGCACACCAACACCCCTTCATCACGTTTACTTAAGCGAGATGCGACCCTAATCAATTTTCATTGCGCTTCCAGCCACCCTCCTTCCTCGACAAACTCTTGGAGATACTCCCTGTTGAGGCTTTTAGATAGGAAATTTCATTCTACTTTGAAAAATTATTTTTAAGAAAAACGTTTAATCGAATATTGTGCTACGTATACCATATTTCAGTCTCTTCGTGATACAGAACTCTTCCAACATTTATAAAACAATAGAACAGGTTGTTGAATTTCGATACAGTAACATATCGATATGTATCGATATTTTTCGTTATTTTTCCCATTACTGTATAGGTTTGCTATAGGCTAGCCTCGATTAAGTTCAACCCACGAAGAAATAGTAAGGAGTAGTATCTCTGTAAGTGGGGGTAGGATAAATTCACCTCCAAGAATTATGGCGCGTTTATAAAATGTAATAAACGTTTTGTACATTTTTGTCATGCGCGTTGATGTATTCGTGTCACGTGATATTCCACCTCTTGAAGCATTTTTAGGTTATGTTTGGTATATTCAAAATATATAGCACTAGTGCCACTGACGGCCGCTTCGCGGCCGTCATCGTACTACTTGCCTTTCTATGTTCTTTTCTACATTCAATGCCTATGTTTTCTTAATACATGTGCCTTTCTATGTTTCTTTTCTATATTCAATGCTCTAAACTCGAAGTTCGATATTCGATTCTTTTCAATTCGAGATTTTTCATGGGTGCTTTTTTTTACTATAGGATAGAGGGGGAATATCACATGACACGAAAGCAGCAACGCGCATGACGAAAATGTGGAAAACGTTCATTATATTTTAGAAACCCGTTTCAGTAATCTTAATTTGTATAAAAAAATTTGGTACAGCTATCTTTTTTTTCCCTTTGGTCCTAAAAATATTTGTAAACCATCCTAGAAATGGAAAAAAAGAATAAAAATAGAAGAGAGCAAGCGTGTAGGTTCTAGGTAGTCTCAATTCTCATGTCGATGTTGATAAAATGTTAAATTCACATAGAAAGTCTCCTGAGTCCTTATTCCTCGCAGTTTCTGCTGAAGACGAACGTAAACTCAAATGCCTAGAAATCTCTTGGTCGTTTAATTAAAGCTTCGGATGTATACTTCTATAGGAGTTTCATGACACCAATAGCCTTCTGGTGCGTCTATAAAGTTCCATTTGGCAAACGGGAAATTCTTAAGTGGCCTTTATTGCCAGTATAGTTCTATACGTTTTAAGCATAAAGTCTCAAGCTATGTTGATCGATCACTGCTGTAAAATAACCTTAATAAATTTTCGCCTGACTGTGACCATTATCAATGTCTTCTTTTATTTACCTAATATTTAGTGTGTAGCGAAATTTTCTCTTTCAAGAGGAAATTGATTTTTATAATGACAGTTAGTTCAAGGGTCTGAAATGAATTTACTTTTGACTTGATAAAAGAAATTTGTGCCAGTCTTTCTTGGGTTCGATGACAAAAAGTTATCGAAACCGCAAATCTTTTCCCTGCTCTCTCTAGGGTATGGGAACTTATCAGATCGAAAGGTCGTAAAAAGTTTCGTACTGTTATTCCTGAAAATGAACTTAGCTGAGGAACAAAGCCCCATGGGGCTTGCTGGGTCGCGCACCGTTTACTTTAGACGGATCTTGCGTCTCGAAGAGGTGAAAAATGGAAGAAAATCGACAAGTTCTTATCAGTTCAGTTTCACCGCACCTTCGTTCGAGAAACTGTAATTGCATTCACCGCGATATCTCTTGATAATGTTATCCATAGATATACTTTCTTCCTTTTCTCGTTTCCAACATTTTTTAAAGTTATGCGATTTGTAGAATAGAACAATAATCAAATGGAAACAAATAATTTTTGTTTTGACTTCGGATTGGCTCGGATTGAAATTTTTAAATATTTTTAAACGTCAAGATTAAAAGACAAGGTGGATTTAAAAAAAAAGTTGAAGAGAGGTGAGAGTGAGGTGAGGTGAGAGTGAAGTGAAGTTACGTAATCAACTAATCACCCCCTGATTGGCTTGGATTCATTTGGATAGGATTCTTTATTTTACACGGATTCGCTCGGAATGAAATTGATTCGCTCGGATAGTGACTTCGTAATGAAACGGATTCAGACATAAAAATCCAGTAAAAATTCAAGATCGCCTTGAAACAATTCTCTTGGTTTTTAATCAGTCGCAGCAATTAGAATGCAGCAATGAAATTAACTGGGCGTTGGTTATAAATTAAAAACATTGTTGTCCAAGACCTCGAGGGAAATGTTCTGTGTCTGATTATTCCGAGTGTACTATCGAAATCGACCCACAGTCAAGGGATTCGATGTGTGACGAGGACAGAGCAGATTGCTGGGAGGGTGAAGACAATGATAAAATAACTATAAAATTACATTTTACGAGGGTGAGTTGGTTTATTGGCCGAGAGTACCTCCCGTAATGTTCTTGAAACTCTTGGTACTTTCCTCCAATCCCCGGTCTCTATTTCCATGACTGCCGGTTTCTCCAATCATCTGCGTGACTCCCGTGGTTCCTGAGGGTTGCCGAAAGTATCCCAAGAAGTGTGGGAGGATTAAGGGGGTTGATTCGTGAAATATCATAGTACCCTTCCCAGTCAAGATTTCCACCGACGCCCAGCTAGTTTTCAGCTTCAGAGAATCCCCAGGCAATAAAGAAAATTCAATGGGAATCCACCCACCTTTGAAGAAGCTCTTGCCTTGTCTTGCAGACGAGCTGAGGGTGTGAATATGTCTCCTTCGGCGAAAGAAATATAAATTTATATCACTACCGGGAGATATCTTTCTTTCGATTCACGCGCTTATATATGACGAGGAAAATGAAAGAGATTTCTATCGAAGCTTTAAGTGAATCTTAGAATCCTCTTGTCTTTGTAAAAATTCTTCTAAAATAAAATGCAAGTGGTATATAATCATGTAACTTTCCCATTAGCACATTCTTCCTAAAATCTCACAGCGTGCATTGAAAAAAATAGTTGGTTGGGGATTTTTATTAGTAGAGATAGTATTAATTGTAACAACACAAGAAATAAAGTATGTAGTCACATTTGCCACCAATATATTTTTCAAAAAATAAAAGTAGTAACAGTTACTACTTTTATTTCATTGTGAAAAGTGTTGAAATAACAGTGTGTCAATGTATAAGGCCAATCGTAGTTTTTGATTAACTTTAAAAAATGTTGAACATAACCAACTCCAGTTTAGCGAATACCTATAGAGTTTTCTTTAGCCGCATTCGATAATGACCCCCTCAGGCTCCACAGTAACGCAGCTTATTTACGTCCTGAAAATTCTAGGAATTGTATCACGACAACTTAAAATCATACCCGAAAAACCCGTTATCTTGGGGTTCGAGTGTATTTAATGTTTTAGTTGCGTATTTTATACTTATTTTAGTATACTATCGTGTTGCTTGGATACCTAAGTTTGAAAAAGTTATCTTCAATCCACTTCCATAGAAAACTTTAACGAAGTAAATTGTGGAAAGTCGAAAAAGTTTTCGTGATCCAACACTGAATTGTCCGGAGGGCAATAGAGATTATTATGATTCAATAAAGATGAAAGAAGAAGCCTGTTATTATTATATAACTTTCTCTATTAACAGAAGCAATTTATAGAGATTTAGTAGAGGGAAGATTAACTGATTGAAATATCTTGACATTGGGTAACTGTCCCAATTACTCCAGTTGGTGTTCGTATTATTTTAGTTTTACTAATTAGAATAAAGTAAATATATAAGTTTCTTGTTTTATAACTTTTTTTTAAATCCCGTAACATCTCTGGAATTAATGCACATAAAAGCACGCATCAAATTAGCGGAAACATAAATATAAGTTTACAAAGTTTCAAGCTATAAGAAACCAAATTATAGAAATTCCAATTTGCGTACTCCTCTAATTTTTTTTAATTGCCCGATTAGTTGGCTTACGAGGTGCACTTAGAGTGAACTTTTGTGCAACCTTTCGCTTACGCTTGACTTTTGACCTTGCTGCTCTCGTATCTCGGGGAGTAACTCTCTCAAGGAATAATGGAGTGGACCAGAGCTCGTTCAAAAGTCCCATAAATTTTCAGACGAGTAGGTGGTAGTGATGTTACTGAATTCTATAGAGAAGAGAGAACCTGCGAGTTAAACAGCTCGAGGCTACCAATTCCCTGGCTGCTAAATGTCTACAACATGCAACCCTCTCTCTAACTTCCACAACTCTCTCTTTCGTCTATAACCGAGCAGTGACATACGTACACTTGTTGTAACATGGGAGAATACGCATTACACATTCCACACAATGAACTGCATTTCATGTGGTTTGTTTTATTTTCATTCGTGAAACGTGAATTATTATCTCGCTTTTCGCCTTGTCATCATTACACACACCGAGGGCAGTGGGAAACTTTAATCTTTTGCGGTAGAAGTAAATCAACCACGAAGGCTTCTACAAATCTCAAAGGAAACTTCGGATTGTACGAAACTAAATTAGTGAATAATGAATTGTTTTGGAATTGTAATTAAACAATTAAAAAATATTATTATATTTAACACACACAGAATTGAAATCATTGCTTGGACTGCCCAGCTAGCACCCTAATAGATCAGCGTGACGGATTAATTATTAGGCGCTAGATACATTTTTAAACTACTTTTACTCTTTTACTCTTCAGTTCTCTATCCCTTTCTATCTCCATTTCAAACCACATTCACGCTTATCTCCTCGAATCTCCTCTTTTATATCCCTTTTTATCTCTTGTCTATCTACACATATCTCTTTCAATCCCCACTTCTTTATTCTTGTCTATCTCTCTCCCATTATCGCCTATACCTTTCTATCTTCTTGTCAATCAAAATTCTCTCCAATCTCTTTTAATCCAACTTTTTTGTCCCTTTCAATCTCTCCCCTATCCTCATCTATCTCTTTCTATTTCCTTGTTAATCGCAATTTACTGCTATGTGTTTCAATCCCCTAATTTCTGTCCCAACCTATTTCTAAACTTACCTTCTTGAATGTCTTCTTCTCTGTTTCAATTAGACACAGGGATAGACTTTTCAGTATACTTTTTATTTCAACTTTTCTGAAATAAAAATACTCGTTTTATTACTATTTTATTTATTTATCATTTTGCTTAAATAGAAGTTTTTTATTTATAGGAAATAAAAGTATGAGTTGGAGGGAGAATCCAATCATACTACTCCTGCTAGACATTCGAACCGCTTAATACTCACTCGGCCAATTGCTGAAAATTGTTGATTGAGCGTGAATTTCGTCTCGTCGGAGGGTCGAGTTCATCCAGATTACCTTAACGTGAGGGTAAAGATCACGAACCGGAAGAGGAAACGACCTATCCTGGAAAATGAAACCATTACCTATCTGACAATTTCTACCAAATGTTAAAGTTTCCAGCTCCATTTCAATTTCTAGATGAAATTCATATGGCGGATTTATTCGGATTAAAGGTTCGGATTGCTTTTGAATGGGTTTCGAATTAATTCGAATTGAAAACTTCCTTCGGATTAGATCGGAATTAAACTGCTTGGTTCGCATACAAATTCCGGAATGATTCGGATTGTATTTCAATCCGAAGCTTTCGCTAGGGTTGTAATAAGAGCAAATTTAGTTTCGCCAATCTTACCTTACTTTTACTTTAAATATTTATTATTGCAAACGTAAAAAAGTTGACTAAACTAAAATTGCTTTTAGGATAAAGTATCACAGCCCTTAAGTAGTGTGAAAGTAAGCAATTATATGTATGTGTCGGAAATGAGAGTAAGAGCGATACAGAATGTCTTGATCAGAGAAAGACAGAGATTTCGAAGAAAGTGGTAAGTTTTGACAGAAAAAGGATAGATTAGAGGATCTGGAACGAGATTTGAACTCAATCGAGAAAGGATTGAGGGTATTTAGGAGATAAAAAGGAGTTGAAAACAATTAATCTGTCTCCGTTCCTCTCAAGCCAGCGATGGATATTGATCTCTCTCTCGGCTTTTGGTATTTGGTGGTGCATCGGAACGGATGAGAAAAGAAGGCTGTTAAGGATGAACCTCTATGAATATATCGATATGCCATTAGAGGGTTGCATCGCATCGCCACGACGCAAGGTCTCGCTCTGATAACAGCCTGTTTTAAGAGAAACCGGAAGCCAAGGCTGTGCCTTTCAACGAAGTTCCGGATTCTACAAAAGGGGCTGAAAGGGGCGTCCCCAGTGGGACCATCTGTAACCACTGCTGTGTTCCACTTAATCCCGACATTAATGCCAGGGCAGGTACTACCTACTTTGCTCTTCTATCTATACTGATTTACTCATTGTTTTCAACCTGAAAAATTCAATCACTTCGCAAAGGGTACAAAAGTCCTAAGGTTATTGATCTGTATTCCTTTTTACACAGTCCGTGAAACCAATTGGCAATCAAATGGACTATAATAATACACAGTCTACAAATATAGTATCTGTGGATTATCAAAGAGAGATACTTAAAATGAATATTCAAGATATTAAGTCTGTGTATCATAGATGCTAAATACGAATATCCTGGGGTATTAAAATACAGTATCTGAAATATTTTACCTGAGTATCTCTGATATCCAATTTTTTACACTGAAAGAAATTTAGTAGCAATACTTGCTATTTCAATATTCATAATTAATATAGTCGATTACAATTTGGGGAAATCATGTAATACGAAACTTTAAAATTCTTGAAAACAAGAATTGGTATATTTAATAGCAAAGATTGATATTTTATGTATTATGAACGCAGAATAATAAAAGTTAATAATGATATTATCCAATAATATAAAAGCATTTACAGAAATTACTAGCTTGAGTTACATATGTTAATAGAAATATTCTACAAATTAAAATAGACGCTAACAAAAATTGTAAGCTTCAGTTGAGGAAATTGTAAGTCACTATATTAAAAAATCCGAATAGCTCTCGAGATCAGCCGAATTAGCCACTGTAGCGCTCACGATGTGAATCGACTCTGCTGAAGGGCCCTCAAATGTACATCAGCCGTCAAGGAGGGGGGGCACATCTGAAGGCACCCTCGAGGCGGTTGAGGAGGTTAGACAGCGCCTCACGGGACTTTCCTTTAAAAGGAAAAGCTGGTGTGGTGGAACGAAGAAGCGGCTCAAAAGGGAGCAGCTTCTTCAGGCCCAGGCGAAAGAGGGCAACCGAGGCACGCCAAAGGAGGCCTCGGTGGCAGGTAAGAGGAGGACAGGATCTTAGGACACTCCCCCGGACAGGACGGCGAAGAGGCAAAGGGCCCCTGGAGACCCGGGCCTCTCATACGCTCAGGTGACCGATAGTACGCTGACTAAGGTCATCGTCGCAATTAGCTACACAGATGTCTGCCTGACTTCGAGGGAGTTGGTCAGGCTGAGGGTAGGAATCGCGAAAGCGATTGACGTCTTGCTCCGAGAGGGGCGAGCACCCAGGTTCGACGAGACTTCTCTCAGGGCGGGGGCCATCGTAGTGCGGGTAGCCAACGCCTGGACGAAGGAGTAGCTGGAGACAAGGGCTCCCAGTTTCAGGCTCGCAGAGGGCCTGGAGACCAGTTTTCATGGTCTGGAGGTTATGGGTAGGTTCATCAGAGCAACCGTGTTGGTCCCCGGGACACCCGAAGAACCGGCGACTGTGCTGAGGCGCCTCGAATTTCAGAACCCGACCTTGAGGACTGATAGCTGGAGGGTGGTCCTAATATGGGTCCCTGGTTATACAGGGATCAAGAGCAACGAAAAAGAGATCAACTGCCTAAAAGAGGAGCGGCATCCTGCTGTACCAGGCTGGAGATCCAGAAGTGCATGGTACAACAGCACAACAATTACTGGTTGCAAGTTAACGGATGTAGGCAGGCGAAAGCCATTCTGGACAATCGCCGTAGGAAGGATTTGTCAGGTACCATTCTTAACTGGCCCAAGAGAGATTAATGATAATGGTACAGATGATCACAGGGCACAACCATTTAAATTACCATATTTTAAATTACCATAATTTAAATTTTTTGCAAATGTGGGAAGGACGATGAGATTAGGGCGCTAACAGCCAGCTACATTCTAGGCTTCGTTAAGAGGACTGGAATGGGGGCTAGGCAGCGTTTGGGGTTAAGGGATTATGCACAATGGGCTTTTAGCGTTAGCGCCAGAGGGGCCCCACGGGGGTGAGGCTCCTCGCCCGATCATTCAACTAACTAACTAACTAATATGTATATAAATTAATCGCTTAAAATATTTAATACTAGTTTCAGCTAGCTCTATTATTTATTTAAAGATGCCTGGGGTGAAAATTACTTTTGATCGTTAAAACCAGATAGAGTTCGAAACGAATTGCTCGTTAACTATTCGATTCTGAGATAGTAGCCGTTAAGTCTTGGAAACGACTGAAAGACTGTAAAACTGATCAAATGAATTTCCTCGGGAGAAGAATCGTATTCAGTATTATGTTGTAGAGTAATTTTCCTTTATATTCGATTTGATTATTTAATTGAACTATTCTTAAAAGGGGAATGAAGATAATGAAAATAACTAGTATATTGATTATTATTGACTATTTATCAAGGAAAATATCAACACTAACATTCCCTCCAATTTTAATAAGAGCACCCGAAGGACGTTGAATAACCCTTATGAAAGCTTTGGATAGAAATCCTATCCGAATGAATCGAAGCTATTCCGAAGTCTGTATTCAAATGAACTTGAATTAGTCTGACTTAATATTTTTCAATCTTTTAGAACAAAGTTTCGGATTGATTCAGACTTTCGCTAAAGGAAGACTGATTTGAATGGGATATTTTGTCATTCTGTATTCGTATCGTTTTTTTGAAAACGGAATATAAATGTAAAGCAAACAAATATTTTATTCAAGTATTTTTTTAAGTAAAGTGATTTCCGAAATTTGGAGAATTATAGTTCTTAGCCAACGTTTACTCAACACCTTTAATTAATGGGAATTTTCAGTGAGATATCGAAACACTGATTTAATTCGAAAGTTTCTTCACAATAGTATAAGTGTAATTACCAGTTTGATGAATGGGCTTTTTTCTAAGAGCAGAAGTTTCACGTCTTATTTTTCCGTTCGAGGTTAGACACTTCTTCGTTGAATTCAACCCCACGTCGAACCGATCTGTCATCGTTCGACCCCCGCGAGAACGAATTGCCATCGTTTATGGCGTACTTTTCTTTTTCTCTGTTATTTCCTCTTGGTGATGGTTAAGCACCGAAAAAATGAAGATAAGCGGTTTCCACTGGCGCCAAGAGTCCCCTTCAACCTCATCATACGAAAATCATGGCCAATAAGGAATTACATTAAAAAAAATCCCTTGTCTTATACCATTTTCTATGTTTTGTGCTTTTTTCAGTTTATCA
>CAJFCO010000106.1:1377564-1393412 GCA_904066015.1 Synergus gifuensis | reverse complement strand
TATTATTATTATTATTATTATTATTATTATTATTATTATTATTATTATTATAAAGACAATTTGATGAGTTCAAGTAAAGAAGGAAACTAATTTTCTAATAAAGCTTTATCCACCTTAAACCTCCGTTTTCATCTTGATTTTTCATGCACCATTCGCCTGCATACCTGCGTCACTCTTTATTCCGTGTAAATTTAAACTTTTCACGTAATTTTAATTTAGCGCCAAAAGAGTTTGATAGCCACACGTCAACATCAGCTCTACAATAGTGACGCTGAATTTAAATTTCAACATGTTTTTTCTGTTCTTTTGATGCTTTTCTTATAAATTGACAGCCTTTTAAGACGTCAAACTTGCACTTGAGAAGATGCTTGTCAATTTTTAATACTCTGTATTAGAAAGCGAATGGAATTATTAAAATTTTCATAATTAGATATTCTAGATATGTCTACGTTATTATAATATATATATATATATAGTCTAATTAAATAAAAACTTTTTCCTATCACTGTAATAAGTGTATGTACTTCTTTCATCAGGATAATCGAAGGAGAAAGTAATGTAAATCAGAATGCAAATAATTTATCCAGTTTCATAAATTGTTGTTTTTCGATGCATCCTATTGGACAGATTTATAAATACTGCAAAATTAATTAAATGAATAAAAAAAATATCCTGTAACTTTTATACATACATATATATGCTTTTCGGCAGAATGAAGGAACAACTTATAGCTTTATTATAATTTGGGAAATGTGTTACTTACATAACAGCTTTAATTTTACGAAGTTAAAGTGGGCGAAACCAGATTTGCTCTTAATGGTAATTAACGTATGCCCTTAAGACTCTTGCAGAAAGTAAATAAGATTAAAAAATAAACAAGATAATACAAGCTATCGTGAAAATGAAGAAAATACTTTTTTTGCTGTAATGAAGTTTTGCTGCTCTCTAACAAGTTACAATCATCCGCACATTTCACACGATTGGACCAGAGGGAGACTGGGTAAAATAATAACATATAGGGGGAGTGACCCTTGGACGATTACTAGTCGATCGATAAGTGCGAATCCACGTGTTAATGGCTGTTTTAACTCTAACGCAAATAAAGACACACTGGATGGATGAAAAAGATAACCACCTTACGTGACTAAATCAATCATCGTGACCAAGGTCAATTAAAATGAAAATATAAGCGGGCCAATATATAGAGTAGGGTGTAGAGAAAAATACAAATTTTTCAAATTGAAAATTCCTGGAGTCGCATTGAAAAAACTATAGAGAATAAAAATTATCGGGAATGAAAAAATACATATTCTATGATAAAGGAGTTTTTAGATTCAACTATAACCGCTCTCAAGAAAAATAAAAAAATGAGTGAAAAGAGTAAGAAAAAATTTCCGTAGAATTTGAATCTGAAAATAAAAATTATATCTTATTGTTAGATCTGATGCACTATTTTGGTTTTCAGATTAAAATTCTATGGGAAAAGCTTATCGAAATCAGTTGTCAGTTGTAACGAAAGTAAAGATTCCTTGTGTCGAGACGAATCGATTATTCTCTACGATCATCATTTTATTGAAAAGTAAAAAAGCTAAGATTACTTTTAATTTCAAAAAAATTAAAATTAATTTGGTTCCTCTATGATGAAGCAAATCATATTTGATTTATGAATTTAAATATTTCAAAAACATTCTAACAGATTTCAAGAGATTTAAAAATATCTCAAGAACGAATGTCCCTGCTGCAAGTAAAGAGAATAATCCTATCCCTTTCTATCTCCTTCAATCTCTCGCCTATCTCCTCTATCTCTTTCTATTTCCATATTAATCCACAACAACGGTTATCTCTTTGAATCTCCTCTTTTCTATCCCTTTTTATCTCTTGTCTATCTCTGCCTATCTGTTTCTATTTCCATCTCAATACACATCAACGCCTATCTCTTTTAATCCCCACTTCTCTATCTCTTTCTATCTTTTGTCCATCCCCGTCTATTTCTTTCTATCTTCTTACTTCCGGTAGGGGTGTATTTCAGATTTCAAGAGTGATTAACCCCTCGGCTTATAATTATCATAGAATTCTTGTCAATATTTGAATAAACACTCTGATTCTGAGTAAATCAAGAAAGTACACTTTAAACACTAATTACCTCCATCTGTTAATATTAAATTATATCATTAGCGTCTCCAATTTCGTCATGTCATGGGAAACGATAATTGTAAAAAATTAGTGCAAAAATTAACAATCCGCCCTTTGTACCTCGTGTATGTTTACCCACACGCGGCACACAGCGGGAGATGAATGTCAAAACGTCCGTACGCGGTTACATTTCGAATTGAAGCAAGTGAACCGAGCTTATGAAACATTAAGAGATAGCAAATATCCTGTATCGTAGTCCCTAGTGGAGTTGCGAGTGAGTGCATGGAATAAAGGGAGCAGACCGTCTGTTACGAGACACGGCGGTGACCCAGGGGTCAGGACATCAGGAGAAGTGGGAAGCAGGGAGAAGTCAAGGGAAGAGATGGTGACCTGATAGATCCATCTTACTCTCCGTATATTCATTCGTATCGGCAACTGGTGCAACGACACCTGCACCACCTAGAAAGGCAATATTTCACGTCAGATTATGTTACCTCGTTGTGGAGTGCTGCTCGTATCGCAAGTGCCCTAGAATGTCTCGATATGTATATTCCTATATATATACACTGTCGCCATATCTCCATATCGATCACTAAGAAAATCGAGAATATAGAAAGGTCTCAACTCGAACTGAATCCAATTTCCAGAATAAATTCTATTCATTTTGCTTTACATTTTTAGAATTACTTCGATTTGATAGGATAGGAGGAAGACTCCAATTGGTGTCAAAATAATAAGTCATCTGATTAAAGTTATATGTCTTATGTCATCGCCACGCTTGCTGGTCACCCCAGTACCGGGACTATTAGGGACACGTCGCGCAAAAGCACATAAAAAATTTACAAAAAATTTGAGAATATTTTTTAAAGCTCTTTAAATGTTTATTTGGAATTAACACAGTTTACATTTATGTAGTTGTGTGTTAAACAATCCTAGTCACTTAAGTGAATTGACCTTTTCTTGGTCGCCTCCTGTGCCTTGTAAGATTTTCCGTTTCATTCAAAGTTTTTGGTTTTGATTTCGCTTTTTCACGTTGAGCCAATTATTGTTCCTCAGAAAGCTTTTTCATGATCGAGGAATCAGTCAAAGTTGCTGAATTTCGTCTTTTCTGACCTCTAATTTACGAGTGACAGCTGAAAGGATTGAATGAAATAGGAACAAATTAAGTTTGATAAGGAAATAGAAAGAGATAGGCGGGTATAGGCGAAAGATAGAAGTGGATAAGCAATCTTTATCTCTTTCTATCTTAGGAATAGAAAGAAATAGAAAGAGATAGGATTTCTATCTCTTTACTTACAGCAGTATACTACGGAGCTATCAGTGTCGTAAATATCACATCCTGAAGACACGAGACGAATTAGATGTATTGTAAGATTAATATATTTTATTGAAAAGTTAAAAAGATATGGTTATTTATAATTTTGAAAAATAGTTTTTTCAACTGTAATTTTCCAAATTATCGCATTAAAAAGTTGATATAACGTCACAGCTAATTTATAATATCCTAATTCAAATTCGAGTAGCAATATTTATGAAAAACGAGGAAATTAGAGAAAAGTTAGAAAGATAATTCGTACATTTGGGGATTTCTGAATAATACAGTTAATTAAATTCTTATAGTTTGGACAGAAGAAAGGTCATTTAAAAAATTGTATAAATATGTTATAATTTGTTAACTCAAGGTTGTTAAAAAACTAACGTCACGCAACTTGCCGATGGATGGTAACATCGTGAGGGTCGAGTGTGACTGTGGGGAATGGGGATAGAGAATGGAGTAGGGACCACGACAATGGGACGATGATGGGATGTTAGGGTAGGAGGTGATGTAAAATGTGGAAGGAGATGGAAGAAGTAGACGATGGTGGGAAGTCGTGGAGAAGAGTGCCCGAGGGAATCGTTTCCAGGGAGGGCTTGGAGCGAGCAATGCCTTTTCTTCCACATTCCATGCGATGACTCTTCTCGACTTTCCCTTCATTTCGCTATTCGTCGATCACGTGACCTTTACTTTTTATGGTCTTTTGCTCCCCCTGTTCAATCTCTAGTTTTCTTATTTCCTCGAAAATAGTCATCCCCACCCTTTCGATTTATCATTTGAGTCAGCTCTTTTCTTCCAAATTTTAAAATGGGGATGAAAAAGAAAGTGAACGAAAATAAAGATTGAAAGAATGGAAAGTTGGTGTAGCAGAAGCTATTTTAACTTCAGTATAGGTTCATATCATTACTCCATGGTTCATATGAACAAATTTGAATGCATTGGAATTTTGTTTAAAACTATTTTTTATTATTTTAAATATACCGTCTTTTCTTTTCTTTTCGGATCATTAATTTGATTAAAAGTTAAAAAAAAATAATTTACTGACCATGGTCATTACGGTTTTGTCGAGTTTTCATATTACACGCTTTATGAACCTTCGTTTTATTTTCGTGATCGCACAATTCTCGTTTAAAGATCCCTCGTGTGTCTGGGCAAACTTCTAATCTAATCAAGGGAGTTTCCCTTCCGGCGATTTACTTTGGCAGTGGATTATGAAGGGAGATGTGAGTGGCGAGGCGGGGGACTTCTTACAGCAGAACGGCCACAGAAACAGCTGTTAAGAGCTGCCACCCCTCAACAGAAAAATATTATTTACTTTCCTGTCTAACGCGAATAAGTACTGCAAGCTCATAATCAGAAGAACTGGTATGAATTACTTCCGGAGAACTTAATCATTTTTCTTGCCTTTTTCAGTTTTTCTTGATACTCGGCGATTTTTCTTTTCTGTGTTCAACACGCCCAATAGAAATTTCAAAGAAAGTCGAAAATATTTTACAATAATTCAAGTTACATTAAAAGACCTTGAAAAAATGCAGGAGAAATGGAAGATTGCAAGATATTTTACAGGATTTCAAAATTTTTCAAGGGGTTTTAACAAAATTTAAGCGATATTTTAAGTTCTTGAAGGATTTTAAAGATTTCAAGGGATGTTAGGAGATCTCGACGCCTGAATGTTACATAAAATTTCTCAAAGTCTCCCTCACTTTCCATCGTAACGGAGCCATAACAGGTCTTCTTGAACCCTTTCTCGGACCTAATAGCGTTACGTAATATCCGAACGGCCCTAAATAAAAGTCTAAATAAAAAAAAAGTAGGGTGTGGCTATGTTTCAGCAAAGTCGAATCAGCCTTTATGTAATAAGTATAGATTACGTGTGAGTGCATCTCTTTGGAAAATGGTCCCCCTCTTTAAATTATTATCAACTCTTCGGTGCTTTTATTAATATACATGCTTCAGAAAAGGGATCGATAACAATTACGTTGAACAAGTAATACGGGGTTGGAGAATTAATATATGAATAATAAATGCGGGAAACTGTAATGACAATTTTATGTTCGCTGCGGGCTATACGCGCATCGCGACGTGTATTTTATACGGAGGTGCGATATTGCTTTGCTCCAAGGCCCTTGGGGATTTTTATCCTATGGGAGTAACGGGAACAACGTGCAGTAACCAGAGCTTAAATGTATATTCTCACGCTAAACGAGAAACTGAAGTTCGTCGACGACGATTATTAGTCGCTCTAATCAGATTTGTTATCTCAATTTATGCTTAAATTTAATATTATTACAACTCTCTTATGTTATAAGTGGCGTGTACATTTTGCATTCAAATCATAAAATCGAGTCCAGTGGTCGTATTGGATCACTACTATTTTCATTTTCAGCCGGATAAATTGTTTCTTTATAAGGTTCACTTGAGGATTGATTTCACCTTCTACAACTAACACAAAGTTGATTAATTTCTCGTTTCACTTCTGACTGACTTCCGTTTCACCGCATCACTCGTTAGTTTAAGAAAGTCTCGATACCATAAAGTGTCATTGATACAAAACCACAGATCTGAAGAAAATAAAAAAATGAAACATTTATTCATTTTTCCACAATTATTACAATAATAAAATTGTACTTACGGGTAAAGCACTAGCTCATAATAATATATCCCTGCTGTAAGTAAAGAGATAGAAAACTTATTCTTTTCTATCTCTCTCTATCCGTAAGATATAAAAGGATAAAGATTGTTTATCCACTTCTACCTTTCGCCTATACCCGCCTATCTCTTTCAATCTCTATATTAATCCACATCCACGTCTATCTTTATGAATCTCCTCTTTTCTATTCCTTTTTATCTCTTGTTATCTCTTTCTATACCTACGGTTATTTCTCCCTTATTAATTAATTAATTAATTTATTTATTTATTGCTCAAGTCTGCGGGTAGGAAACCACATAAAATGTTTATTAAGAATTTTCCATTATCATAATGGTAACGCATTTTTGCATATTTAAGTGAAAAGTGGTTATATTTAAGAGGAAGTGGTTCTTCCCCTAAGATGATAATAGTTATAAGGGAGAACATTTCGATATAACTATAATAATGATAATAATCATAAATAACAACAATAAAAGCTATAATATACTAAGGGATGATACGTGGCTGTGACAGGGACTCAAAGAACGTAAAGGTGTGGTGTATAGTAGGTACGGTACAGAATGGCACAGAAGAGGGAAGCTTGCCTGACTTGAGACTATAAGAGACATAGATGGATGACCGCTTTATTGTCATGGATCTGTTAGTCAATTTACAGACAATCGGCGGGTGCAACTCTGTTCTACAAAAATAAGAGACGTGTCCGAATTGTCATATTTCGAAGAAGATCAATAGATCTTTAATCCCATTTCAAATAAAACTCAAATCAATTATCCTCACGCCAAGTAGAGCACATTTATACTTGTAATTTATTTACTTCCATTTCACTTTCTCGAAGTTTCTCATTTCAAATCAGTCCATCTTACTGTCGATATCGTAAAATATTATATTTTAAAGTTTCTCTTGTGAAAATAGAAAAAAATGAAGCAGTCTGCAGGAAAAGAGAACGGGTTTAAAAAATATTACAACTGTCTTGCGTAACAACTTTGTGATAATTGATTTAAAAAACGGTGAAAAAATGTTACGAAAATGTTAGAAAAATTTTGCAAACTTTTACAAGACTTGTCACAAAAATGTTCCAAAAATACTTTTTCAAAACATTTTATATAAATTTTACAAAAATTTTACATGAATGTTTCATGAATCAGCGCTATATTTAATATAACAATTATCTAATAATTCTTAATCATTCTTAATATTTAATGACGAGAGTATTATTTGCAACAATTATATCTTTTATGGAACTATCATTCTAAGTTACCAAATAAAGCAACGAAAATGCATGCATCTGTTCCCTTTGATACGCAAAGCTTTCATCAATGCTTGGCATGCAGAATACTCACTACTCAATTGTCACGAAGGTTACGTGCTCGAATTCAAACGCGTGTCCTCAAACCAAAACCACGATTCGCATTCACAGTATTCACGGTATCTGCGGAGCATGCTCCATTGCGTAAAACCACTGACACACTGTACGTACGCATTATACCATATCGAATACATACATTCTTGTCAAGGACGCATATTTTATCTTACAGGTAAACCGATTAATTGCCCTATAATTAATGTAAAACCCTATAAAATGTAAGATCTGAAAACATTTTTTTAGGTATTTTTTTTCAATTATTACATTAGTATTATATTCCTATTATTAAAAGGACATGAATTTCGGCTAACTTCATAGCGTTACCTTTACATGCATTTCTTGCATAAACACTGGTTACGCATGAAGTGAGCGTCAAGTCGTATTCTCGACTTGGCGCGAGGATTTAAAAGCGCGCGCCTAATTAGTCAATAGGTGAACTTCTGTTCGGAGCATGCGCAAAAATATCTGAGCATGCGTAACACGCGATGAACAATAACCTCGTTATCAACTGTTATCAACGGTTATTCTTGGTTGTACTTCGCGTGTTACGCAAGCTCAGATATCTTTGCGCATGCTCCGAACCGAAGTTCACCTATTAACTAACAGCAGCGCTAAATGCAAAAGCCACGTTTAATTTGCATCACAGCATCTCGTATCAATTGTATATATATATATATATATATATATATATATATATATCAGTGGGCTCAAGCCTCACGCTATTCACCAGTGGCGAAACAGAAAGAGGAGAATTCTCGGCGAAACGCTCGAAGAGGGGGAGAAAACTCGAGAATCTCAGGTTGGAGATCTCTGATTAAGATAATAAAGACCAAATTTTCTTTCAAAGCCCTGAAGTACAAAATGTTGCACTTTACATTTTACAAGGCTTGCTAGAAATTACCCTTATTTAGTTTGGGGAGGGGGATATGGGTAGGAGGAAGGAAGACAGGGAAGGCGGTAAGCCAGCCTCCCTGAGAATGGGAATTGGAGAGAACGAGAGAGTCGTAGGAGTAGTTGGTTTCGATTACTATAGTTTGTTTATTTAATTTCTCCACAGTCGTACAGGCAAGAGCTTAGTAGCAGTATGCCGTCCTGAGTCTACTGGTTTTAGCCGGTATGCCAGCCATAAAGTTCCAAATCATCTGACGATTTCACGTCGCGCGCGCCCTTTTAAGACCCAAGTACTCTGTGGAAAGCCGCGGGTGAGGGCAGCCGGCAGAATCGAGTGGAGGGAGTTGCGCAAGACGCATTTTCTCGATCTTAGCGCTCGCCTACATCCCCTCTCTGCTACACTCGCGGTGTTAGTGGAAAACGTCTTCGCCGCGTCATATTTTTGTGTATTTTTCAAGCTTAATATATTTTAAGTAAAAAAAATTGTTATTATATATATGTGCGTATTGCATTAAATCTTTTTAAAAGTTATTTAAAAGCTTATTCTTCTGTTCCTTTCTTTTTTAAAGTAGCTGCCGAACTTGGAAAAAAGATGGCGACCTGAGAGCGTGTGTGCGTTAATCCGTGTGAGCAGCTATGGTTTGTTTTGGTATGTTTACATTCTGACACTCGAAGTGTCAACCACTCAAAAAATCGTAACATTCACAATGCCAGGTAAATGCTCAGTAAAGGGTTGTCGTACAAAATATGGGCAAGGAATTATATTGAGGAGCTTCCCAAGAGATGCGAAAAGGAATAAAAAATGGAAAGAAAGCATTGGAATGACAACATCGTTATCTCTGTTACAACAGTTCGTCTGTAATGTAAGCCGTGATTTTTTATTATTAAATTTAATTAAATTACCATTTATAATTAATTGATTTTTTTGAATGAATTGAATGATTCGAGTCTGACGGACAAACGGTAACGTGAAGCAATTCATTGTCACTCGATCTAATATTCTAGTTTTCTGAGTCAGTTTATGTCCTAGTGATCGTGTGACATAAATGACGGCTTCCCAAAATGCATTGAAAGGATAAAGAGTGACACAAAGGGGATGCTGCCTCGTACTCGTACGCGTGTTCGTTCGTCCGTTGCAACGCGTCGGCGATCAGTGCAATTACAAGTTGGCGGTCAGTGTCCGGCCTCATAAAACCATTCGCGACGTGCACGTCGTAATAGGGGAGAAAAGCCGGAAAACGATAGCAGGCGTACCAGATATGGAAGATGCGGATATAAGGGAGGGTGACATGGGGAGAAAGCCTGAGCCAATTATCGAAATGATTCCTGTATCGGGTACATGGTGGGATATCTGATTGTGTACGAGGAAATGAAGGAACATTGACGACCCGCGTCATTATCCCAAATGAAACGTATCTACAGTTCTACGTGATCCAGTGAATCACTATTGTAAATGTGAGCTTATAGTCCCAACATTCAACCTAAATTAACACCAGCTGACTAGACGTTCTAAGATTAGACTTTATTTATTCTCGTTCTGACAGAATTGTAATACCGAATTTGATGTTATAAGGGAGGGTCGGCCCAGGAGCGGATTAAAGGGGGGCTGATGACTTGATAAGTCATTTGAATAGGTCCTAAACTATTGATATACAATTAAGTAAATTTATTTTCTATTCTTTTAACTAGCTGACTTCAATTCCCATATGCACTTTTTACTTTTAAGCTATTACTCAAATTAAATTCTTCTTTACACTAGAATTAAGTGCTTATTAAGTGCTCTTGATACAGCTTATTTCGAAAATTCAAACACTTTTATTTAAAAAAAAAAAAAACGAGAAGTCTATTTTTCAAAAACGAGAATCTATTTAGCTTTAATTAATCTTCAAATGTACAATACCGAGTGGATATAGAGTAACATTTTTGACTATTTTCTGGAATTTATAATTTGAAATTGATTTATTATCCGTAAAACCTTGAGAAATATTAAATTTTCCGTTATGTATGTAGAATTACGTGGTAGAGGTAGTCAAATATTTATTTCATCGAAGAACAAAGTAATTGCAAATAACCCCTGAAATTGTAAAATATTGTAATATGAAATTCTGACTTTTATGCGTTTCTCAAATGTACGTAAAACTTACCAGGACATGAATATGCTCTTTGAAGGGGAGTCCATCCCTTGTTATCCACCCCTTATCCTTCTGAACTACCCTTACATGTGAAATCTACCCTCGAAATTAAGAAAAATTTTATAATTTATTTGGAATTTTAATATTTTATAATATTCGGGAGTGAAAAAAAATTCAGTAGGGCTTGGAGGAATATTAAATAAAAATTTCGAAACGTGATGTAGAGAAAAATAATTTATGACGTCATAGATATAAAATTGAAAATTGCATTCGTAGATTTAAGAGAAGATTCTTTATAGACACGAAAAATACTTCTTACTTTATTATATTTAACAAATCGAATATCTGTTAATATTTCTACACTGCTTAACAAACAAGAACATCTTTGAAAATATTTCTTTTATAAAAATATATAAATTTAAAAGTCATAAAATAGTCTTCATAGCCAGTTCAAAAATCAGAAAAAGTATTGAAGAATGCTTGAAAATTGGAGATTTTCAGGGATCTATTATATACTGAGACACGTTTTTTAATAGGAACCCATACTGATTATTATAATTGGTTCGAGTTAATTCATTAACTTTACTTATAGGAGGGCTACTAATATTTTAAGTTACATTGACAAGAGGACGACTTGACATCTTCCACCCACGCCCCTTCAATTTTATTAGCTTAATAATTCCTCCTTCTAATTAGCCAAATTATAATCTCAAACTTTGAACGAAATAAATTGCAAAGAATCAAAAATAACAGAACAAAATGGATCACAATGTACTTTTTATATTATCCTAAAACTTTTATCCAAGCCACTATTTTGTTGTTAATGTTAGATTTATTATTATTCCACTGTTATTTAATTGTTATGTTGTCGTTACTTTCTTGTTGTATTATTGTAACATTATTGCGATATTGTCTTCATATCTTTATATCTTTGAAAAGAAAAAAAGCATATTACATTGAAAAATATCAAGAAAAATATTAATTCTCGCGTACATTATGTCTGTAATCTTTATTATCTACTAATTTTAGCTGTAAATAAATCAAACATATCCAAGAATCTCTTTTGGTGTGAGTAACCGATATTTCACTATGACTATTAGTCCAATCTTGAGCCAATTTAAAAACCCTTCCAGTTCTTCACTTTAGCACAAAGATGGGGTCATTTCAACTTTCTATTGGGATGACTATGTCCCTCTATTCCTCTGAAATTCCCTCTGATCCTGCTTGAAGGATCTGAGAGGAAGAGGAATATAGGTCGTTAGCTTGCGAGGAAATATCCACGATGGGACGAGAGTCGTTTTCGTCAGCAATTTTTCAACTTTCACCTCAACCGTACCTAAATGTGTTACAAGAAAAATATCGGAAAATCATAGTCCAGAAAATGCAATTATAAAGATACTTTCTAACGATTATTATTATTATATTATTATTATTATATTATATTATATTATTGTAAGTGGTTGGCGGATAAAAACACAAAGTTAGTTCTTAATTACTTTAATTCGAACATTATAAAGAAGGATGGCAAATTTATTACGCCGAAAAACAAAACGATGTGCCCGAGAGGAGGCCAGAACCGAGATTGATCATTGATTCTCGCTCTTCGAATTTCGATCCCGATCGACACGCCACTAGCGAACACCTTCGCAAACTAGCTACACACACACACTCACACACACACATTATATT
Source organism: Synergus gifuensis (assembly GCA_904066015.1). NCBI lineage: Eukaryota > Metazoa > Arthropoda > Insecta > Hymenoptera > Cynipidae > Synergus > Synergus gifuensis. The sequence continues at coordinate 1,381,239 of CAJFCO010000106.1, read as the reverse complement.
ATATTATATTATACTATATTATATTATATGTATTCTTATATCAATGCAGTAATAATACAGAGATATTATATGTTTATGATAAGAAATGTGACATAATCTATATATTAGAGCAAGAAATGTTGAAATTTATGGTGAAATTCAGGATTAAGGCTGATGCAGGAGGGTCAAGAAATCTGTAGAATACTCTAATTTGCAGGGCAAATTTTGTCCACTTTTTGAGGCCACAGGAAGGACTTTTTAAAAGTTTTTTCAAGTCCTGAAGGGAAAGCAGGCTCAAACTTAGGGGACTTACTTTTTCGATTTTTGATTAGAGGAAAATATCGGCGTAATTCAATAATTTCACCTTGTGTATTTACCGATGTATCTCACACACACATTGACAGCAATGGACAAAATGGCCGGCGCCGGTGAATACACCAGGTAAAATTATTGAATTACGCCGATATTTTCCTCTAATCAAAAATCGAAAAAGCAAGTTCCCTAAGTTTGAGCCTCCTTTCCCTTCAGGACTTGAAAAAACTTTTAAAAAGTCCTTCGTGTGGCCTCAAAAAGTGGACAAAATTTGCCCTTCAAATTAGAGTGTACTCTCAAATTTCACCATTTTTTCGACCCTCCTGCATCAGCCTTAAGATTTTTAAAAACATCTGATAATTATAGCATACCTAATTTGTAGGTATAATAATACAATTAAAAATTTTCAATTTTCTTACTGCAAGCCGCTTCACCCCTACTTTCCCAATTTATTTATCAGCAAATGAAAATTATAAAAAATTAGATTCTTAATTATTTTTCATGATGGAAATGTACAAAGGATGAATCAGAAACAAACGAATTCACTAACCGGTGCACCTTAATCCAGTATATAGTATGGTTAACCCCTCGGGAATGTGGGGAGGTTGGAAAAGGGATTTGGAAAAGTGGTAAGTACTTTCCCAAACTTCAGCCAAAATTTTTTTACTACCTACAATGCCAATTAAACTTTAAAAAAAACAGAGAGCCAAAAGAAAAATGAGGATTTAGCTACAGGATAAAAAATTCGCAGCTCACAATAAATTGATAGGGGCTGGTTCCTTATAAAAAAATTTCAAAAAAATCTGCCAGCTTCGCGAGGACATTCTCATCGCGCGCTTCGCGCTTGTGCCCTTCGTGAAGCTTGCGCCTTACAGGATGCTTGTACCTATATGTTTTTTTTTAATGTAATTAAATTATATATTTTTATATTTTAATTTATTTTTTTTATATTTATAATTTATGTTTTTATATATTTTTTTAAATTAAATTAAATTACAGCTTTGAATGCAAAAGATAACTAATTTACTTAAGGTTCTATCGACCTTAAGGAGCACATTCTCATCAGGGCACTCGCGCTTCGCGCTCGACTTTGTTTAACAATATTTTTCACGATTAAAACGAAAACTACTCATCCTATTGAAAAATTGCCAAAGGAAAACTTGTAGATCTTTTTAAGACCAATAACTATGTTCCTTATAATTTTCTGTGCATCTTGCGTTATTTGGCTCAAAATTTGAATTTTAGATTTTTTAAGGAAATTCAAAAAGTTGTTACACAAATCTAATACCTTCTCTGATGAGAATGTAAAAAATGTGTTTGACTTTAACATTACAGTGATAAAGCAAAAAGCACCTTCGAAGCTTGATCCTTGTGACAAATACTGGGCAAATAAAGATGAACAGAGGTAGAAATAAGAAAAGAGCGAAGCGAGAGTATCTCGCAGGAAGAGCAGGAGAAAACTTAATGCTTGGTTTCTGGCAGTTGAAATAAATTAAACAGACTCTTAACATTAGTGCTGCGCTGGGGTCGCTCATCGGTCTCGAGGACTTCGAGAGCGTTTTCCCAAATTCCGTTTTTGTCCCTCAGCTTCCTGCAGATATTTATTCAACTCCAGCGCACCTTCTCAAACCCTGCCTTGTAAATTAATAAGACAGAGCAAACAACTGAAAGGGATGGTCCCTCCAGGCTTTGCCCTCGGCAAAGCACCAAACCGGAATTCAGTTCAAATTAACGGAAATGAGAGCCCAATGTCATCCTGACGTACATACATCGTGAATCCACTGAATCAGAATCTGTAAGCATAACCGGAACTCGCACCTGCAACGGCTTATCCCTCGACGTCAACGTCTCTCGACTTCTACATCTACAATCTACATCCCTTAAATTCTGTGAATATCCACCTCTTCAGAGGTCACGGCGAAAACAGGTGAAGATTTCATCCTAAGGGTCTCTATGGCTCGATTCACTCGATTACATCCCAAAATCACAAACTACCGCATGCTCGGTGTGCAATGTATGCCCATCCTCGGTTTATGGAACAGAGTCTCCAGATTTTCTTTGGACAAATCTAATTCCGTGAAAGTCGACGGTGGTTTAATATTGAGCAGAAGCAGTCATGGTTTTGATATGGATTTCGGAATGTCGGGTATTTCAGATAGAGAAATCGTGTATTGAGGGAGAATCCGGAGAATTATTGTGCAATACAGAAGAGTAGTTAGGGAGATATATAGTGACGTCGTGTATTTGCATTAATAGCGTTTCTAAAGAGAAATTGAAGGGTGGCGGTTTATAGTAAGATAACAATAAATAAATACACCTTATTGATTTAACATTAATTAAAGCATTGAATTGTACCAGAAATAAAAACATTTCAAGTATATTTAGGTATTTATTACGTACTAGAAGAAGTTTAGCCGATGTTGCCAGGGAGTTTTAAAATTTTCAAATGACTAAGGAATTTCATAGTTTTAATGGTTTTTAGCAAATTTTAAGCGATTTTAGGGAACTAAAAAAAAAAGGAATATAGCCTAGCAGAGTTACAAAGTTTTTAAAAAGATTTCCGAGGGGTCGATCACTCAGATATTCCTGGCATACTCCTAATTCTCCTAAATGTATATTACGTCAATATTCCTATGTATTCCGTTGTATTTCGAACTACTTTCAAGTATTCCCAAATATGCTGCCATATTTTAAGGTATTTCTCGGGTATTCTGACTATTTAAATACGGGATTACGACTTCGCGACAAAATCCATATCATCATCCGTATATCATCCTATATGCTATTATATGAATATTGAAACACATCAGTGGAAGATTCTTCTTTAACATTTATAAAGAGCTTTTGATGTAAAAAATCGTAATAAATTTTATTGTATCTGTGAATACACTCGACGTTCCCAACATCAACCGCATTCCGTTCTCAATATTAACCAGCATGGACCTAAAATCTCACTTGATACTACTCCGCATGCATTGCGCTCCGGCATCTGATTGGTTTCTATTGGCGCACAGTTTAAAATATTAAAAATATTATTTTATGTGCACTACGCATGCGAAATTGATGTGACATTTGAGAAAATAAATTTGGTTGATATTGGGAACGTCGAGTGTATAATAAAATTACAGATTGAATGAGCTGTCAATCGGTTGATCAATCCCTTCTCTTACCACCTCTGATTGGTTCATGTGTGGGGTGTGGCGAACATAGAGTGGTCGAGTCTCTTTGCTGTCGGGCGGACGAAGCCGAGCGGCCCCCAAAGACGCTCGAGCCTCGCACTATTCGCCAATTGTGAAACGAATAGAGGGGAATTCTCGGCGAAGCTCTTGGAGAAGGGCACGAAGGAATAATGAGACCCAACTTCGTCACGTCACCTGGAAATGA
>CAJFCO010000106.1:1364955-1377164 GCA_904066015.1 Synergus gifuensis | reverse complement strand
GTTAATATTGCGGGAGTCGAGTGTCGAGTATAATTTTTAACCACAGTGAAGATGGCGAGGAACCAATTGTTACATGATTCGTACGTAACGATTACATAAATAATAAAATGCATTAACAAGAAATACGAAATGAACGCATTTATGTAAAGTTTCAAAAGATGTAAAATTGATTCTCCATGCATAATGTCGTTTTTAGTAGAAACTAAAAGATGTTGCCGTAAAGAAAAAATTTTGTAGGTGAAATTGAAATATAAGTTATGACCAGGTGCGTCACGCATATACAGCTTATAAAATGAGCAGCAGGGGGCATGAGAGTAAAATATAAGGGGTAAATATGCGAGTGTACGTGCTCTACGTGAGGGCTGACAGGACCAAGCTATGTTGTGGCTAAACGAGTCACGAGAGTCGTATCTTCAGTAGATATGTTTCGTAAGACACGTGCTACGACTTTCGAGGCTCTGTTTCTTGACTCAGGGCTTTGCAATGGCGTACCTTTAATACTTTGATAAGCTCAAATAAAGTAAATTTGATTGGAAAATAGTTTATTTACGGAACTGTTACATGTATGTTACATTAATGCTATCAATCTTTATACTATAAAGATGTCACCGATATCGCTGTGTCAGGAATAGGGAAACAGCTTTTATCGCTGAAATTTTGTAAAACTGTAAATCACTTATGTATAAAATTCTAAACGCTAATAATAGAAATTGCGAAACCTTAAAAAATATTAATAAGAATCAAATCAGAAAACATCAATGATGGAAGATTAAGATTAATCTTCGGAATGACACCGAAATTACAAGCGATTTGCGAGAAACGATAAAATTTCCGCAAGAATTTGTCTGAAGAGGTACAATAAAAGGAAAGAAAATACGAGAAGAAGGGAGATGATATGGCTGGATAAGGTGAATCCGCCGGAAGTTTTCCCCTCCTCTTCTCTTGCCCGTTCTTGAATATCCGTTTCTCCTGTTCTATCCAGGAACGTGTAGACGGTGAAACGGGAAAGTTCCTTTTCCCGTGTTTATTTTATCCACGGCCCATTTAACTCTCAAATGCGCGAGATTTTCCTATCTATTTCTCTTACGTCTTTTCCTTTGCTTTTACCTCCCTCCATCTCTTTTTTTCTTCTTTTTTACCCCTCATTTCACCAACCATCAGCATGAAATGCTTTTCTCAAAAATCCATTCATTCGGTTCCTTTTTCTATGTTCAGATTGCAAGGGGCACTTGACGATTTTCATATGGTTCAGTTGATAAAAACTTTATCGATGGGTCAACTCATGATAATGAGATTCAATCGAACTTAATATTTTCAGGAAAAATATTCCACTCAATCTATAAACCAATATTTACTCAGAAGAGATTTCTACACAGATATGATGATCATTTCTGAGTAAAAGCTTTTTCCGGAAATTATATTCTTTCTCACACAATGTCAATGAGCATATACCTCATAGACGAACTATTCATTTATACAAAGATAACTTCCCTCATTTAGCTAAAAAATACAATATGAGAAATGCTTATCGTATTATATTCGATTCTCAGCTGGAAGCTTAGTAGTTTAGCCGTTTTTAATAGGAAATAAAGTAATGATAAATAATTAACTCGAATTGACGAGGTATATTCATAAACAAAAAGTTTATGAACATACATCAGTTATAGTTCTAACATTAGGGGCAATAAACCTTTTACCTTTCGAATCCAAAGGAAACCGATATTTTTCAATAAATTCCAAAATAAAATGAATTAAACTTGAATTATTTAGAAAGAAATAATTTTATAAAATTATTAGTAAGAATATTGCTCCGAACACACTTAATCTTGGAAATAGCAAACCAGATTTTCATGTTTTGAGATCATATAAACCTTGTCTGTTTTAAAACTTCATTAAATGCCACAAAATTCTTTTTCAATCAGTGAAAATTTCTTGAAAACACTTTCAATCTTCGGCAATATTTTTAAAATGCATTAAAATCTTTATTAAAATCTTTTGAAATCTTTTATTTTTTTTCCAAATCCTCTGTAGATATTTGAAATTTCGTAAAATCCCATCAAATTCTTTTTAAATTCCGCGAAATTTTGTCCTTTTTCCATAAAGTTGCTTTTATATTTCTGAAACTGTTTTAAAAAATCATTTTAAATCTTTTGATATCTCTTAGAAATCTTTTAAATTTTTTTGCATTAACCTTTTAAGGTAATTCTTAAATAATAAAATTCTCAAATATTTTGGTTCACAAGAACGTTCTCCGGAGAAGTTTCTTCTTTAAAATCTCTATTTCTTGAGAATGCTTGCCGACCTCTTGAACTGCTTTTTAAAGGATCAATAAAAACTTAAAGTTCTTAATAATTTTAAGAAAAGTTATTAATTTTTTTCTTCGTTAGAAAGATAAGGTGAAGTTCATCATTTCGTTAAAAGCCTTTGATCCTATCAGCTTGCATAAAGGAGGTATATTCTTATTATATCACATGTCTGCAATACTCTATTACAAGAGAAGCTAAGGGATCTTTTTACTTTTTCTAATGAGGTACTTTACTAAGGAAATGAAGGTAAAAGCAGAGAGTAAGCGGGTAGCTTGGAGCAATTTCCAAATCGGATCACGTCAGTAGCACTAAAATGAAGTAGTGAGTCGCCCCATCCTTTCTATAACGCGGAACACGAGGGAAAGAAAGGGAGACAAGTACTTAGCGGAAAAGCACATCAAATGTGAAAGAATGTTGGACAGTTGATTACAATTTTACTGAGGTCTTCTTCTGTCATTTCTCAGTTTTCTCAAACTCCTCCTTTTATTATCTCATCAATCACGACATCAAAATTTTAATTCACGAGATTAGCTAGTCGCGCGCTTGAGCGCGCGTGTTTCGTCTATAGAAACTGAAATGACAATTTAAATTCGCGCGCCATTAATTTTTAACTTTTTAATCTAAGTTCTCACTTTCATTAAAAAGTTTAAAATAACAATATTTAAAGAAAATACAAACTTTCATGAGAGGACCGTGCACTGATATATTTTCTGTCCTTTCCAAAAATTCATTGAGATATCTTCTTTAGTTTAAAAATAAGCCGGAGAAAATACATATAGTACGATTGTTAAACTGTGACGTCATTGTTTACCATTTGCCCTTAAAAATATGGAATTTGCAGAATGTGTAAAAGTTGTAAACAAGGTTTTGAAAAAAGAGGTTTGGAAAAGTATTTTAGATAACAGATTTGGTAAAGGAATTTTAAAAGATTTAAAAAAATGTGTTTATTTAAAAACATGTTTGGAATAGAAGTATTGGAAAGAAATTTTAAAAAGGAATTTTGAAAATATTATTAAATTCAATTTATAATAGTGAGATTTTCCATTCAATTTATTTCATTCCCGTAGGCGATTTTGAGAAATTGCTCTCTCCTATTGATACACGGTGTAATTTAATTTTGCTTTCATTCTGGATATAATAGAAGCAGAAATCATAGATATATTCGGCATGCGAGTCAAATGAATATCACAATTTAAATAATGTTTTGTGTTGATTATGTGCAAAGTATATTTACGTGAAACTTAATTTTAATTCTGTTTGCAGATGTTTCATAAATTAACTTTGGGACGTGTATCCATCGGTTTATGTTCTAATCTTTGGGTCATTATTTTTAACTTTTTTGGAAAGGCCGTAGCAGAATAAGCATGGTTTGGGTACCCCGGCTCGGATGTGATCCATATTGCGGCGGCAAATGGCTACCCTTATGAGATAAATTTACCCTAAGTATTAAGTAAAAAAAAATTTTACAAGTTATAAACAAATTTTGAAAAATTAAAAAATCAAATTTTCTCGAAAACGGCTTTACCGATCATGATGGTTAAAATATATGTTAGAGGGTACTAAGGGGATTTCGAAAAAAATTCAAGAACCAATCCTGTTAATAATAAAGGGATAAATAAAAAAATGATAATTTTAAAATAATTTTTTTAAAGAAAATACTTCTAGAAAACTAACAATTTTTTCCCTATATCATGTTCACATTCAAGGTTTCAAAATATATATTTGCGGAAATGATCAAAATATTACTTCATAGTTTAAAAAAATAAAAATTACTTGTTGTCCCATCAAATGTATGAAATTTCATGATAATAAGGGGCCAAATTAATTTTTAGCTTATGAGCGAATAATTTATACGCAATGGTGTAATAAAAAATAGATGCAACAGCATTATTCGATTGAAAATACATTTTACCGTAAATTCCCCAGTTACAGTGTCAATTGATTATAAGTACATCATTGTATCCAGTTATAATATGTAATCATGATTCAAAGTTTTGTGCACGTTTAAAGAAAGTACATTTATCGTTTTTTAAAATAAAAGTAAGTTAGTTAGTTAGTTATTCAGTTGTGGCGAGGTGCCCCACCCCCATGAGGCCCTTCAGGCACTCAGGCTAAAAGCCCATTATGCCTATTCTCTTCACCCCAGACGCTGCCTAGCCCCCCATTCCAAGCCTCTTAATGAAGCCTATAATATCGCCGGCTGTTAGCGCCCTAATCTCCTCTGGTCCAAGTTTACTTGACATTTACGACAAGCAGGGCTGGGTACCAGCCCCAACTTGTGCTTATGGTAATTCAAATGGTTGTGTCTGTGAGCATCTGTACCATTATCCTTACATCTTTCTTGGGCCAGTTTAGAATGGTACAGGCCAAATCCTTCCTACGGCGACCGCCCAGGATGGCTTTAGCCTACCTAAAACCGTTTACTTGAGCCTAGTAAATGTTGTGCTGTTGCACCACCTATTTTTGGATCTCCAGCCTGGTACAGCAGGATACCAAGCCCAGAAAGGGTTCTAGGCCAATCGGCCTAACTTCCGCTCCTCTTTTAGCCAGTTGATCCGCTTTTTCGTTGTCCTTGATCCCTGTATGATGAAGGACCCATATTAGGGCCACCATGTTATTTTTCGAAAGTTGGTTGAGAGCCTTTTATACTCCCACATCAGAATCGATGTGATTTCCGGTTTCCCAACTGCTTTGATTGCCGCCTGACTGTTCAAGTAGATGTTTATGCACCCTCCCTTCTGATTTTCGTCTACCAGAATTTAAGCGCATCGGAGGATGGCAAATACTTCCGCCTGAAACACAGTAGGATACTGCCCCAGTGGGATCTCCAAACCCCTTTTATCTGCGCTGTCGTACAGTTCAGTTCTCCCCCTTTGAGCCCTCAGTATACACAATGTCCCCTTGCACGAGGGCCCCCTACCTCCTTCTCCCACTCCACCCTTTCTGAGGTGCATGTTTGGATGAGTTTGTCGAAGCTGTATCTTCTTGTTATTCTATCCTGCCGCATCCTTAGTTGGCAGATTAGCGATGTCTTTTGAGAGCCTAGTATGTCTAGGCACCTGCCACCATTTACCCGACGCAGCAAGACGTCCAACGGTCCGAGCCGCCCCATCAGTTATCGCTATATGCAGGGGTTCCTCACAGAGAATAAGGCCAACTGCCGCTATTGGCGTGATCCTCATTGCTCCGGTAACAGCCCTGAACATAAGCGTCTGCAGGCGGTTCAGCTTTGCTTGGATCGTCTTAAGCTGCACCCTTGGCTACCAGACCACAGCTGCATAGAGTAGCCTCGGTTTTAGAACCGCTGAGTACAAACGAACGATCATTCTTGGCCCTAGTCCCCATGTTCTCCCAAAGGCCCTTCTGCACACCCAGAAGATTATGATGAACCTTCTACATTGCGCTTCCGGACGCCCCGCCTAGTTCAGTTTCTCATCCAGTAAGGTTGCAAGATATTTCACCGACTGGGCTATTTGAGGCCTCTTTCCGCAGAATAATGGGCCCGTTACTGTAGCCACATTATATTTCCTCGTGAAGACAACCAAGTCCGTCTTCTTCGGATTTACCGACAACCCTGATGCCATCCACCAGAGCTCCATAATACGCAGAGCCGACCTCCTAAGCTCCATCAGGGTGTCCAGATTGGCTACCCTGTTTAGAATCACGAAGTCGTCCGCATAACCTTGGGCATAAAAGCCCTCCTCGTTCAGATTTCGGAGTCATCCATACACGACCAAGCACCACATAACGGGCGATAAAACTCCCCCTGTGGGTAGCTCCTGGATGCTATTCCTCCAACCCTACTTCCTCCCCATTCCATCGAGAGGCGCCTATACTGCTTTGGATCCAGTCTATGAGCTGTTCCGGCTGGCCGTATTTTTGAGCCTCTCTGCACACAACTTCTTGGAGAGTATTACTGAATACTCTCCTTCTATATCCAAGAAGATGCCTACCACATACCTGCCTTCCTCTAATTGCCGCTCTATTCTTCCAACAGCCTAATGAAGAGCCGTATCAACAGAGCAACCTGTCAGGAAGGCATGTTGTCCACTATGTAGCGGTCTGTCTGGTAACACCCTATCCCGGATGTACCTTTCGACCAGCTTTTCCAATGCCTTGAGTATGAAAGATGTCAAGCTGACCGGTCTAAAATCCTTGGTAGCTGTGTAGCCCTCTTTACCCGGTTTGGGTAGGAAGACCACTCTGCTGCCCCTCCATGCCATCAGCACGTGTCTCAGTGCTATACTAGCCCTGAAGACTTTCGTCAGGGGCAGTCGTAGTTCCTCCAGCCCCTCTTGTAAGAGAGCTGAGTATACTCCATCCGCCCCCGGTGATTTGTAAGATTGAAGGATTCTTACGACCCAATCAACCTTCTTAACTGACACTATGTCGGACGCGAATCCCCAGCCTGCCCTTCTATCCGGGCCTACCTGGTACACGTCCTCCTCGTCCGTTGGGATAATCTGAACGTCCGGGAAGTGAACCTCCAACAGACGTTTCAGACAATGCTGTTCATTCTCCGCAAACTCGCCCGTTTCTAGCCTGATTGGCCCTAGGCGAGCTTCTGGGTTTTTTGCAAGGATCCTATGTAGGAGGATCGTCCTGGGGATGTTGTTCGTTTTCTCACAAAACTCCCTCCAATCCTCCTGCTTATAATGGTTGATCATATTTCTATATTCCTTCCGGTCCTCTCTATATCGGTCCCAGTGCTCGCCGCACCAATAGAGCAGTTATTTTCAAACGATGTAATTAGGGCCCTTTACACAAAATCTGCGATTAGTTCCAGTTCATCAATCGTCCCATAAGGTAGTGGACCCGATACTCGAACAGTACCCGATAGTCGAACACTGTCAGAGTTATGTAATTTTAGAAAATTATGTACATTTTTATCATTTTCACAAAAAATGTAAAAAAATACTTTAATATTTTAAGTTACTACTAAAAATATCAAAAAAATAAATAACTGGCGCCATCGTTTAGAAAAAAATAAAATTTCGTGGCAACTCGAGAAATCAGCTGTTTTTGCTTCGCAGCTTATGACAGCTAAAAAAGTGACATATTTGTGTCGTGATTTTCTTGGTAGTAGACATTTTTTTAAATCTAAAAGCTGTTTAGATAAAACCATACAATCCATATGGTTAAGGACAAAAAGGTAATTCAACATTTTTATTGTTTTTTTAGTTTTATGAGGGTGTTCGGGTATACCGTCTCGTTTTACGTTAGGTAACCTAATCCCGAACACTAATGGATTTTCATTGATATTTTTTCATAAAAAACAAAGCCAAAAGAAACAATTAAAACACAATTAAAGCCAAAAAAAAACAATTAAAAACTCACTTAGTTCTACGAAGAAACCTATGAATAAAGCTCAGAAACATTAAATTTTATTTTAACTTGAAATTTTGAAGAATTGTTGCATAATTTGGTAGTTAAAATGGTATAAAATGTTGATTTTCCTTAAATGTTTGAATTTTGTTGTTTAATTTTAATCGGTTGGTTAGTTCGACAATTCGGGCAAGGCGCCCCACCCCCGTGGGGCCCTACAGGCGCTCAGGATAAAAGCCCATTGTGCCTAATCCCTTTCCCCATGACGCTCATTAACCCCCCATTCCAGACCTTCTGAAGAAGACTAGATTGTCGCTAGCCTGTAGCGCCCTAATCTCCTCTGGTTCCAGCAAAGCCGCCCAGAGGGTTTGGTGTCTGAGCCCAGCAAGTGCCGGGCATCGACCTAGGACATGAAGGAACGTTTCATCGTCCCTTCCACATTTTCTACATACGGTGCTGTCTATCAGCCCCATATTGTGTTTGTGGTAATTCAAGTGGTTGTGCCCCGTGAGCAACTGTACCATTAAACTTACTTCTTTCCTGGACGGCTTAGGATATTTTGGGCCAAGTCCCTCCTGCGGCATATGCCCAGGAGGGTCTTCGCCTGCCTACAATCCCTTCACCTGTGCCCAGTACTTGTGGTGCTGTTGTACCACCCAATTTTTGATCTCCAGCCTGGTACAGCAGGCTGCCAGGTCCAGAAAGGGTTCTAGGCCAATCGGCCTGCCTGCTGCCCCTTTTTTCGCCAGTTGATCTGCTTTCTCGTTGCCCTTGATCCCTGAGTGACCAGGGACCCATATTAGGGCCACCCTATTGTTTTCTGAAAGTTTCTTCAGAGCCTTTTTACACTCCCACACCAGAATCGATGTGATTTCCGGTTTCCCAACCGCTTTGGTTGCCGCCTGGCTATCAGAGCAGATGCTAATGCATCTGCCCCTTTTATTTTCCTCTATCTGCATCTCCGCACATCGGAGAATGGCATATACCTCCACCGTTGGAGGTATTGGAATACCGTTGAGTATTGTCCCAATGGAATCACCATCCCCCTCTTACGCGCGCTGTCATAGAGTCCAGCTCCTGTCAAGCCCTCCGACTTGGAGCCATCCGTAAACACGATGTACCCTTGTAGGAAGGCCCCCCTCATCCTTTTTCCACACCACCCTTTCAGGGATGCATGTCCGGAAGAGTTGGTCGAAGCTGTACCTTTTTGTTATCTTATCTTGCCGCATCCTAAGCGTTGGCAGACTAACGATATTTCATGGGAGCCTAGTGTGTATGGTATGGTCCTAATTGCTCCAGTAGCAGCCCTGAACACCTGCAGGCAGCCCAGCCTCGCTTGGACTGTCTTCAGCTGCACGTTCTACAGAAGGCCCTTCTACAGATCCAGAAGGTTACAATGAACCCTCTGCACTGCGCTTCCAGATGCTCCGCCCAGCTCAGTTTCTTATCTAGGATAGTTCCCAGGTATTTCACCGCCTGAGATACTCGGATCATCTTTCCGCCAAATTTGGAGCCCGTTACTGCAGATACCTTATATTTTCTCGTGAAGACTACAAGATCAGTCTTCACCGGGTTGACCGTCAGCCATGATGCTACGCATCAAAGCTCCACAATTCGCAAGGCCAACCTCGCAAGATCCATAAGGGTGTTCAAATGTACTTCCCTATTCAAGATCACAGTCGTCCGCATACCCTTAGGCATAAAAGCCCTCCTCATTCAGATTCCGAGGAAGTCCATTCACGACCAAACACCACATGAGTGGCGACAAGACCCCCCTGTGGGCAGCCCTTGGACGTTATTCCTCCGACTACTGCCTCCCCATTCCTTCGAGGCGCCTGTACCGCAGCATGCTTTGGATCTAGTCTGTAAGCTGTTCCGGCACGCCGCACTACAGAGCCTCTCTGCATATGACTTCCGGAGGAATGTTGCTGAAGGCCCCTTCTATATCCAAGAAAGTGCCTAACACATACCCGCCTTCCTCTAATTGCCGCTCAATTCTTATAACAGCCTCATGAAGGGCCGTGTCGACCGAACAGCCTGCCTGGAAGGCATGTTGACCACTGTGAAGTGGTCTCCTTGATAACACCCGATCTCGAATGTACCTCTCGACCAGCTTTTCCAATGTCTTCAAAATGAAGGATGTCAAGCTGACCGGTCTGAAATCCTTGGAAGCACTCCTTTCCCGGTTTGGGTAGGAAGACCACTCTGCTGCCCCTCCATGACATTGGCACGTGCCTTAGTGCTATGCTAGCCCTGAATACTTTCGTCAGGGGCAGTTGCAGCTCCTCCAGCCCCTCTTGTAGAAGAGATAGGTATACTCCATCCGCCCCCGGTGATTTGTAAGATTGAAAGATTCTTACGACCCAATCAACCTTCTTAACTGACACTATGTCGGACGCGAATCTCCAGACTGCCCTTCTATCCGGGCCTACCTGGTACACATCCTCCTCGTCCGTTGGGATAATCTGAACGCCCGGAAAGTGCACCTCCATCAGACGCCTCAGACAATCCTCATCATTCTCAGCAAGCTCACCCGTTTCAAGCCTTATCAACCCTAGGCGAGCCTTATGTAGGAGGGCCGTCCTGGGAATTTTTTTCGTTTCCTCACAGAACTCCCTCCAACTTTCCCGCTTATATTTGTTGATAATGTTCTTATATTCCTTCCGGACCTCTCTATATCGGTCCCAGTCCGAGATCAACTTGATTTTAAAAGCCCTATTTTACAGTCTCCTAGCCCCTGTCCAAAGGGCCTCCAGGTGTTTATTCCACCATTGTGCCCCTTGGCCAGTGCCCACCGCACCAATTGGACAATTATTTTCGTACGCTGTGATTATAGCTCTTTGCAGAAAATCTGCAGCCAGCTCCAGCTCATCAGTCGTCCCATATTTTGTAGTAAAGTCCACAAGCCTACCTCATAGTTCCTCTCTGAAGGCCTCCCACTTAGTATATCTGGGATTTCTCTTCAGCTGTACCTCCGGCTTCCTAAGGAACAGTCGAAAGATGAGCTGTTTATGATCTGAGAGCGACTCCTCCGCAGACACTTTTCAACCTCTCACCTTATCCACTAGTCCCCTTGAACAAAGCGTCACGTCAAGAACCTCTTTCCTGCTTTTGGTCTGGAAGGTGGGAACATTACCTCGATTTAAGATCTCCAGATCTGTGCCCGCTAGATATTCCAACAGAACTCTGCCCCTCTCATTGACGCCAGTGCTTCCCCACACCACATGGTGTGCGTTAGCATCACACCCCAAGGGCAGTAGGATCCCCATACTTTGACAATGCTGCACCAGAACCTCCACCTCCGGCGGCGGAGGTCCAATTACAGCATCCCCGGGAAGTAGGCCGAAGCTATATAAATCTCCAGCCTTTCTCCCTTACTGCTCCTGAGCCTTGCCCTACATGGAAAAAATTAGTTATCGAAACTTTCCTTGACTGTTATCGACTTTAGGATAGGTCTAAAGTTTTAAAATATTGCAGAACTTTTTTCTAAAATCCGAAGAACTTTTCATGAAGAATTCTAAAACAGTTGTCGAAATTTTCATTGACTTATTCGAGATGTTGAGTTAATGAAAATTTCGACAACTGTTTTAGAATTCTTCACAAAAAGTTCTTCGGATTTTAGAAAAAAAGTTATGAAATATTTTAAAACTTTAGACCTATCCTAAAGTCGATAACAGTCAAGGAAATTTTCGATAACTACTTTTTTCCGTCTAATAAACGCAAGGTCTCTTGAGCAAAACTTCGGCACCAGTAGGGCATCCATGACTTTGACGACAATGCACGCCCTTGGCGAAATCTCGAGTGGGTCCTTAAAAATCGTTTGAAATGGACAAGAGTTGACACTAAGCCGTTAAGTGTTCGAGTATTGGGTCCACTACCTTATCTTGTAGGAAAATCCCCAAGTCTTTCTCGGAGTTCATCTCTGAAGGGCCCACACTTGGTATTTCTAGGGTTTCTCTTCAGCTATACTTTCGGCTTCTTGAAGGCCAGCCAAAAACAAGCTGCCTGTGGTCCGAGTGACTCCTCCGCGGACACCTTCCAGTCTCTCACCTTGTAAACCAGCCCCCTTGAGCAAAGCATCACATCAAGTACCTCCTTCCTGTTTTTGGTTTGGAAGTTAGGAGTATTACCTCGATTTAATATATCTAGATCACTGATATATATTCCATGGATAAGATATACTCTGATGCCACGAAGTAGTATAAGAAGACCCAACTCCATCTGCTATTCCTGAACATTCTGCTAGCAGTTTTCCTAACCCCTTTCTCCTAGATCCGTACCCTAACAGATTTTAGCGCCTCTTGCGGCACACAGGCTAGCAGACGACAAGGGCAAAGTTTCAAGTTTTTCCGCACTAAAATTTATAGAGGAGCTAGAATCTGTTAGGGTACATTCGGGAGGAGTTCGGAGAACTGCTAACAGTTCTTATATTAGAGTTGGATCTCCTTATACTACTTCGTGTATGATGAAAATTGAACGTGGCTTTTGCATTTAGCGTCACTATCGCTGGTTAAATGAACTTCGATTCGGAGTGTGACGTGTGCAGCTACACACGTTTTACTTTAGATGATAATCGGT
>CAJFCO010000106.1:1331228-1354955 GCA_904066015.1 Synergus gifuensis | reverse complement strand
AATGTTCCCGCTCTAATCGGCCATAACAACCGAGTGCCGACGTAACAGGAGCATGCTCAGATATCTTTGCGCATGCTCCAAACCAAAGTTCGCCTAACCTGCGATAGCGGCGCTAAATGCAAAAGCCACGTTCAATTTGCTTCAAGATTAGTGCAGCTGATAAAAGGCAATCTCGTATCCATTGTATATATATCAGTGCTCTAGATCCGTGTCCGCTAGATATTCCAAGAGGTCCTTGCCTCTCTCATTGGTATCCGTGCTTCCCCACACCACCTGGTGTGCATTTTCATCGCATCCTGAGACTAGTGGAATCCTCCTGTTATAACAATGCCACACCAGCTCCTCTACCTCAAACGGTGGGGGTTCAGTTGCAGCATCCCCGCCTTTCTCCCCTTCTGTCCTTGAGCTTTGTCCTAATAACCATGAGGTCTCTTGAGCACAACTTCGGCATTAATGAGGCATCCATGTCTTTAACGGCAATGCACGCCCTGGGCGCATTTTCGAGCGGGTCCTTAAATATCGTGCCACAACCCCCTAATCCAGTAATCCACTAATCTTCTCCCTGTATAACCAGGCTTCTTGGATTAGGGATATCCCTGTACGCATCGTAGCCATGCACCTGGTTAATACCGCCGAGGCGCCTTTGCTACGATGCAAATTAATCTGCGTACATCGAATGTCCGACCCAGCCATTATAGGAGACTAGTTGGAGGCATTCCCCGTCGCTACAGGACCCCTTTCGAGGTCCTGTTGTTTCAGCTTGAAGCCGACTCTTCCCGCTCCCAGATAGGGCCTATAACTCATGTCCTTTAAAGCCTCAATAACCCCTTCTGGGATACCTAGCACGAAAACCCAGTCTGCCCCGGCAAACTGGGTCACCTTCTCCTTACTTCCCTTGTAGACCCTCCAGCTACCAGTCTTCAAGGTCGGGTTTTGAAATTCGAGGCGCCTCAGAAGGTAGGTCAAGCTGTGTAAATTGTCAAATGCATGTGAAGCAAACGGAACAGTTTCTTTCCTTCGTTATTCCATTATTAAGTTCAATTTTATTTTAACGAGACGGAAAACGGAAAACTGTCTAAGAAGGCAATTTTTCAACGTTTAAAATCAAACTGTACCATTTTATTTCATTCTTGCTAATTTTTGATGATGTCTTCCTAAGTTGTAATGTCGCTTTAGTCGAAGTTATTTGAAAAGCCTTTCAGATTCAATCTTCATGACCGGAAGATCGTAATTTCCGCTGGAAGTGTAGTTTAAGAATCTCTCGAATCAAAAGAAGAGTTACGATGCGTGACTGGTGAACAGAGTGGCTCAAAAGAATGTAACGATTTTTTTTTTTTTTTTTTTTTAATCTCTCGGCCCCTAAAATTGTTCCATTTTGTGAAAATCAAGGACAGTGAATCCTTGAAATAAATTTTAACATAAAAACGGTCAAAATTATTATAAAGTTTTAAATAGCTCGATCCTAAATTCTATCATCATCCGTATTTCAAAGAATTCATCATCTCACACTATGACTAACAAAAATGAAGATTCCTTTAATCGGGACGAATCAATTGTCCTGTAAGAATAATACACTTTCTTGAAAAGTAAAAAAGTTAGTTATTTTTATTTTTGAAAAATATTTTTGAAAGTTTTAACTTTTCAAAAACTCACATTTTAAAGCTGATGTAAGAAAAATTATTGCTAAAATTATAATTATACATACAAGCAAAGGTAAACACACGAGATCGAATTCGCAACTACTTTCCACTTTTCACAGTGGTTAAAAATACAATACTAAAAAAAATTGGTATTATAATACTGCCGTGCTGATTTGAGATGTGAAAAGTTTAATTGAAATATATTAATCTTTACACATATGTATACATACATTGAAAGCTTTATTTCAAAAAATTACTAAAAAATATTCAAAAACGTATCATACGTTTTTATCGACCTTTTGAAAGGGAAGTAAAAATAGAACATGAGATAAATCGTTATCTCGGTTTATTCCGGTTCAGAATTTTTATAAAAAATTCCCTTAATAACCAGAAATTCAAAGTTTCGTAAATATTTTGTTTAAACTCGATTAAAGTACACGTTTTTTTTTTAAAAATAAAAAAATGAAAAGCTATAACTTAGGAAGTAAGAAAGCTTAAAAGTAAAAAATTATTTTAAGGAACTTCAATTGTTACGAACTGTTGTGACATAATTTCTTTTTCCTACAGATCGATATTAAGAAAAAAAAAAAATTAAAAATCACAAAACGGATTGTAGTCGCTCAGGGGCCATCCATAAACCACGTGGATAGGTTATGGGGGGGGGGTATGACAAAATTCCACGATCCATGTATATTTAAAAAATTATACATGGAATGTTGTCCACGATGGGGGGAGGGGGGTCAAAAAGTGGTGTAAAACTGTCCACGAGGTTTATGGATGGCCCCTCACCTAACGGTAAAAGACTTATAAAAACTTAATTGTTTATTTTAATCCTAAAAATTACAATAAAATTTGTAATATTTACATCGAAGCTTTGGTAAACTTTACTACGGGTCATATTAATTCTTTCTTTTTTTTTTATAAAAAAATTTACTAAAAACTATTAGAATGATAAATATTACATTTTATTTCAATTTCATCAATAAAAATTTTTGGTGTTGTAAATTTTCACTAACGGCATAATTTTTTTTTAAATGGGCGTTACCTTATAATTAAATAGAAAGAATCGATGCAACCCGTACAAATTGTTCGCAGGAAGAACTTGAATAGTACTTTTAGAGACAATATCCCACATTGAATCTGTCAATTTATCCGAATAGTGCAGCTTTTTCTCTTATGGCTTGAGACCAAAAGAGAAAATATGTAGCGACTTTGGAGTAGAATTGCACGTGGAGAGAAAATATCTGTGCGAGAGTTTCAAAGAATCTTCTCTCATAATACTGTTTCTCATTTAAACTTCTACGCCACAGGTCCATCAACAAATTTCAAAGTAAAAATAGGGAACATTTGGACCTACAAAGTCGAAAGTTTTACTCGACCGATTTTGCGCTCTTCTGACTAGACACCATAACATTGTGCTAAAGGTAAACATTTTCGGTCTTTAATACATATCAACAAACCTTCTCGGAATAATTGCCTCTCTTAAAAATACACAAATCTATTATTGCGACCATATTAATTCGGTTTCTTAAACACCGAAGATGATAGATTCTCATTAATTTTGCAAAACGTCATAAAAAACAAGATTTACGAGAATGATCGCTCAGATTTAAAAAAAAAAATCGCATTTAGGAATAAAGTATGTAGAAGAATATATTAAAAGTAGCGTAAGTAGAAATTACTTGTGCATGGATTTTACATTAGGCTTCTGTTGTGAAAACCCAAGAGAATTCAAGCATTTAAACAAAACAAAACACAAAAAAAAATAAAAAAGAAACTGTAGAAAAGTGCAAAGTGACCATTCCTTACATTTTTTAAGTTTAAATCCAGATTTTCAATTATCAAGAGTAGTACATAAACTCTAAGTAGATCTCAATGGCAATCTACCACAATCTACTCTGAAATATCACAAAGAACTCTACTCATTCGATTTTTTTTTCACATCGAATATACACTAACGCTGCTAAAAATTCGGAAATTACTGTCAAAAAATCTTATTGATAAATGACTATCTTACAACAATTTTGAATCGATTTCTAACATCGATCAAAAAAAAAATCAAAAATCAATTAACAAGACTTTTCGATAGGATTTTTCTAAACCACCTGACAATTTTGAACTCTGCTGTATTCCTTCTGTATAATTAACCAACACTAAACTATCAAAACAACTTGAGAAAAAGGTACATCTTAGCCGATAATTGCTTTACATTTAATGATAAAATTCGAAGAATCTGGATGAATTTACACATAAAAAATCTGTAAATTTGTATCGACATTCCAACGAGTTGGACATCCACGAAACGTTTCGTGACACTTCTTTTCGAACAATATATTTATATATATATATATATTGTCCTTCCAACCTGCCTTAAGGCAGATGGCAACCCTAGGCAATCCCCGATCAAGTGAATTGCCTACTTTCCACACTTGTCAAATAAATAGCTATTAATTGTCATCTTAAAATGTTTGCAGAATGTTATATTGACCATATTAATGTAATCAATATCAAAATCTGGAAATAATTGAAGAATCATAGGTAAATATGATTCCAATTTGAAGAAACATTACCAGAAAAAGTCTCCCTGTCTCTCAAATGACCGTAAATGTCCTCTACATGAACACCACTCGCAGGTACAATGTAGAGAATGTCCTATGGAGAATTCGCCTTAAACCGTCACCGGTGGTCGGAACTCTTTGTTCACAACGTAGAACTTGTATTTTTTCCCGAGGAGACCCCAAATCACAGCGACATTCTCGATGATGAGGTTGAAGGGAATCGTTGAAAGTGCGCCACAAATGCAGAGAAAGAATCTCACAAAGCCGAAGCGATAAAGCGAGAAGGATTTAACTACACCGAAAACGTACATATAGATGTTGACAGCACCAATGAAAGCACAGAGAAAGTCAATGATCGGTGAACAAGTGATGGGACAAAGTCCTGCCAAGGCAAGATTCGATGTTGATAAAGGCATCGTGACCCAAGAGTAACAGGAAATGCCCAGCAGCAGCTTTTTCTTCAGGGGAATTGCTTTCGAGTGGACTACTAATAATATTCCCTGGAGCCATCTTTTTCTTTGTTGAACGAAATCCCAGAGAGTGAAAGGTGACTTTTCCCACATCTCGCCTTCTATAAAATTGAAGGTGTAGCCTAGGGTGAAGGCCTTCATTGCGAAGAAGCAATCCTCCGATATCGAACCGTCCAAGCCATTATCAAAAGAAACTGCTTTCTCTGCAGACATCTGTGGATTGTTTGTGGTTTAGTTTTTCAAATATCGAATTAACGTATTTCATAAGATAAATTAATAGTAACATACAATGCGAGTCAGGAATGTTATGTGACAATTCGGGAAAATGAAAATTATGACGAATAGTAATTCGGAAAATTTGAAATTAGGGTAAATAATAATTCGAAAAACATTACAATTAGGTCAAATAGTAAGTAATATTCGGTCATACACATTTAAATAAAAAAAAAACTTGAGTAAAATTGAATTTGAAGAATATTCATGCGCTTCGACCACACTCTGATATTCCCGAAGTGGAATCTCTATAGTAAGCTATTGACTAATTAAGATAAGTTTACATAACATTCTCTTTGGTTCAGCAGCAAAACAATATTGTAAACTGAACAGCTGTACGCAAATACCTCTTTAGCTCATATTTAATAAACCGAACACATAATTGTGACGTTCGCCGAGGAAAGGAGTCTAAGGCTACAAAATTCGATTTTGAGGTTTTACACTCTTGAATAGTTTTTGAGTTGCTCTTTTTAATGAAACCATAAAAAAAATCCGAGCATTATTTGTGCTAATAACTGGGTTGTTAGTTACACGAGAAATCGGTCTGCCGCTCGAGAACTCGAAATTCCATGAAACACCTCCCACCACTCACCACCACATTTCCGCGTCTCTTCTATACTCCGTCCGTGAGTCGCCACAGTGGGAATGTAGTAGTAAGTGGAGGTGGAAGATTTCGCAAGTTTTCCCTCTCTCCTAAAAATCGCATCTATCCGCTCGACCTGTAGAATCTCCATTTGCAGCCTTAGACCCCTTTCCTCGGCGCACGTCACGTATAGTTACCTGTGTAACAACATACGATCCCTTCATACTGAAAAGCGGTTTATGGAACATAGTGAACTGTAGCCTCAGTTTCCCCATATCATCCGCCACTCGAAAACTATCCGCTAAAGTTGTAATCCAATTAACAACATCTTCATTCGCGTAGGTAATTAAGCCTTGGCCAAACGGGTGCTTCCCATCTAAAACAAAGTTAAGAATTCCTCTAATGGAATTTTCCGTGAGAAGTGTCTCCTCATCCAGATGAACTATCCAATCATGATCAGCTAATTCGTTAACATTGTTCTCGAGACAATATTGTAGAGCCCGTGCTTTGAAAAGAGCACCGCTGCTCGTTCGATATTCTGAAGGCACAACGACTTCACGAGTTCGTCTATGTGGCGCTAAGCCGATTGGCTTATCACTGACAACTTCAATCTGAAAGTTTTCCAGACCCGCTTCAATGCACTTGTTCATGTTCCTGTTGACGTTGCTTTTAACCAATTGGGGATAATCGCCACGTGTTACTACTCGTATACAAATGAAGGGGGCAAGGAGAGGAGAACCTTTGAGTTCAACTTTGTCGGGAAAGGCATTATAAATAGTAAGGCCAACGAAGTTGAAAAGGACTTGGGGAAAGGAAAGGAAGGTTAGCATTCGAAGAAAGTAAAGAATTAAGGCTCCGATAAATCCGTATTGAAGCCATGGATCCAACTCCTCTTTTTCTTGTGTGCCCCATCGAAATCCTCCCGAGACGTGCTCAAAGACGAGGATCACAGTCGCCAAGAGACAACAGTGCAGGCCGTGCTTTGCCCAGCTACTGAGCATTGTTTCTGAAACAATATTTTTTCAAATCAATTTCCGTCCATCAACACAAGATTTTAAGTCCAAATATACATATGCCATACATTGAAATTGAACCGTAAACCATCCTACAATTGAATTCACTGAAGTGCCGTGCTAAATCTCACTTATTGGATTTTATTATGTTTGAATAAATTTTAAATTTAATTTCCAGGAAAAGCAAAAAATATCGATAGATTTAAAACGATTTTTACAAACTAAAAAGAAGTTTAAATAAGTTTTACATTCAAAATGATTACAAAATTTTTCAACATATTTTAGGGGACTTCAGGGAGTTTCAACAAATTTCAAATTGTCTCGAGATATTTCAAAATTTTTGGAAATCATTTGAATTCTTTTAAAACTCCCTCCAACACCCCAAAATCACAACTAAAATTTCATTTTAATCCTTCAAATTGACCTGAGAACTCTTAGAATCCATTCAAATACATACCCCAAAATCATTAGAAATCTCTTAAAATTTACGAAAATATCTATATCAATAGTTTTAAAACTTTTCAAATTGAAATCCCTTAACTCCTCTAAAATCTTTGGAAGTAGCTTGAAATATTCTTTAATTCTTTCGAATCTATCGAAATTTTAAAAACTTCTTGAAATCTCATGAAACGTTTAAAATTTGTTTTAAAGCTCTTGAAATTATTCGAAACCAGTTAAAATCTTTTGAAACTGCAATCCTTTAAAATAATGAGTAAAGGTGCAGTCTCAAGTCGGCAGAAAACGTCGGCGTAAAGCAGAAACTCATGAGAGTGAAAAAGACAAACAGATCTGCTTATCTCTTTCACTCTCATGAGTTTGAAAAATTAAGAAATCAAATTTTTAAGTTAAAAACTCGTATCTGTGTTACCATATGAGCAAATTTAGATAACCCGGATTTTTTTCTACAATTTTTACTTTTTCAAAAAAATAGTAGTGGACATCCCTCCCTGTTCGCCTTCTTGACGGATTTGTACCATTATTTTTTTTGAAAAAGTAAAAATTGTATAAAGAAAACTCAGGATATCTAAATTTGCTCATGGGGTAAGTAACACATGCCCTTAAGATTATAACTTGAGTCCAACACCCTTAATTTGTAAAATTCGTAATAACAGAAAACCCAAAAGTTAAATACATATTGCAGGAAATTGCCTTTATAACCCTTTTTGTCCAATCTTATGTATAATGGAAATTCAGTAATAGGTTTATAACATCAATTTTAAAAACTAATCCAATTTCAATCCATTCTTTACTTCTCAAGGACTTTGTACCCTTTGTACCTCACAGAAGTATAAGAGGTTATGTCATAGATACCTATATATGCATTTCGCTCTAATGAACTTTGTTCCCACTAATTGCTTCAAAGCAATTAATATTCCTAAAAAAAAGGAATAAAGTTTGAAAAATAAATTTCAAAAAATAAAAATAAATTTCAATTAAGAGTAAACAAACTAAAAGCGGAATTCGAACGAAAAATATATTCAAATAAAATATATTCTTTTCATTTGGTTTCTTCCAAATTCAATTAAGATTTTTGCCTCTTTTTTATTTCTCAGTTTTATTGTCAAATGTTGTTAATTATTTGTTATATTTTTTTGCAATCACGTCTTTTATCTCACTTTGTATTTCATTTTTTCGGATAGTCATATTCAATATTATTATCTATAATATACTCACCTTCTAATTTTCAGTGGTTAATTCAACTCAATTTCCTCAAACCCATGTCCCGCGTAATAATGTAAAGTGAATTATTGGAAAGCACAAATTTATAACCAGTCACAATTTATATAAATGCAAAACACACTGGCACTGCCGTTTTCTTAATTCTCAAGCGCCTTCTTTCCTTTGCCTTCGCCCTCTTCACGAAAAGTGAAATGACACACCCGCGTCCGCATACAAATTACAACCACGCATCCACAGCCTTGTGCAGTGACGCGCAGGGTTGTGTACGTAATGGCTAAAGCACAATGGAGAACTAATGGTGCGTTTATACTTCGGCCTGCCCGACCGGTGCAGGCAGAAAGTGCATGAGAGTGAAAGAGATAGAGATTGAAAAATTGGACAAAAAGAACTCTCTATCTCTTTTACTCTCATACACTTTCTGCCCGCACCGGTCGGGCAGGCCGAGGTATAAACGCACCATAAGCCTATTCCCTAAACCTAATGATGGTTCTATCCTTTCTTATCGTATTGCTCCATCTTTCTTGTCACGTGACCGCAAAAGAGATAGGGCAATATGATAGAAAAAGACAGAACCATAGGTAATAGGTTTAGTTCTCCATTGTGCTCTAACCTTAATATACCTTAGGTAAATTCATAGAGGTGAAAAGGAAATATATGAAAAATATGAAAAATAAAGGTGAAAAGGCATGCACTCTTAGTGTCCCCCTAATAGAGAGAGAAAGGAGATCAAAGGAACCACATCAGTGCCTCCTGTCTCTCTCTAGTGACGCATGAACATGCGCGATTAGAGAGAGACAGGAAGGGTTCCTTTGATCTCCTTTCTCTTTCTATTAGGGAGTCACTTCCACTCATTGGAGAGCCTATCCTTTTCACCTCTATTCTTAAGGCCAAA
The DNA here is from genome assembly GCA_904066015.1 of Synergus gifuensis. NCBI lineage: Eukaryota > Metazoa > Arthropoda > Insecta > Hymenoptera > Cynipidae > Synergus > Synergus gifuensis. The sequence continues at coordinate 1,345,846 of CAJFCO010000106.1, read as the reverse complement.
ATACACGCTCGTCGAAGTGTGGATATCTTTTCGCGTTTACATAAGAGTAAAAGAGATGCAGAGTTCTTTTTGTCCAATTATTCATGCTCTATCTCTTTTACTCTTATGTAAACGCGGAAAGATATTCAGACTTCGACGAGCGTGTATTTTGGCCTTTATACACTCAAGTCTCCCAAATGTCAAGAAATTCTTTATCTCCATAGTCACATCAATTGCGCATGCGTATTGCGTATAATATATTTTTTAGCATTTTAAATTGCGCGCGAATAGCACAACCAATCAGAAGCCGAATGCAATGCATGCGCAGTGGTTACAAGTGGAATTTAAGAGACGGACTTGACATTTGAGAGAAACATGACTTGAGAGTGGCGTCCCATGATTGCGTTTTGCGCTGCGTCATAATGAGAGAGAAAGAAACAGAAGTATATTTTTATCTTTTTCTCTCTCATTATAACGCAACGCATAACGCAATCATGGGACGCCACCCTGACATTGGGGAGAACTTGAGATTTGGGAAGTTGACATTTGAGAAACTCGAGTGTATCTCTATGGGTAAATTACATATGTTATAATAACATATATTACGTCCTGGGTTTTTTACAAAACGTAATACAAATGTATTACGAGTCTCCCAAATGTCAAAAAACTTTTGCCAGAGGTTCTCCCAAATGTCAAAAAATTCTTTATCTTTATAGTCACATCAATTGCGCATGCGTCACATCAATTGCGCATGCATATTGCGTATAATATATTATTTAGCATTTTAAATTACGCGCGAATAGTAACCAATCAGATGCCGAACACAACGCGTGCGCAGTGGTTACAAGTGGGATTTGAGAAAGACGGACTTAACATTTGAGAGAAACATGACTTGACATTTGGGAGAACGAGATTTGGGAAGTTGATATTTGAGAGACTCGAGTGTATACGTTTGCAAGATGGCGTCGACATACATATGTATTCACATTTCGTTTTATAACCTTAAAAATATTACATATAGCAGTACGGTATAAGTATTTTTTAACATCTTATCACAGAAAAGACACTTTGTGAACGCGTTCAACGGAATTATTAATAATTATTATATATTTAAAAAGTGAGGACTTGTCAACACGAGTTTACAAGTCCGCCATCTTTAATACGTTTATTACATTTTTTACCGGTTTTTTTATGTATATAACATTTTCTACGTATAATACGTCAAAAACCTCGAGTGACCAATATATTCTTAATTGTAAATATATTACTTACCTCATCCATATTAGTTTAAAAATCGCAGTTTGAAGTGGCCTGTCAAAAGAAAAACATAAATGGCAGCCATATGTTTTTTAAAGTGCGAATGGCACGCTGCACTCGGGAAGTTCTGTACTATATGTAAGTGTAATTTTGTACATGTATGTGTACGAACTTCTGGCAACAGAAAAGTGCACGTTTTTTGTGAAGTACATGCATTACAGTTTGGTCTCCTTATGTCTATACTCCATGGCCCACACTAAAACTCAGCCAATCGAAAGCCAAGAAATTTCCCACGGTAATATGGCCGCTATACACAGCTTCCCCCCTTACTTACTTGGTCACAGGCCCCTCAGGCAGGGCTCCATCCATATATTCTTACATCCATGATCATGAACGATTCTATTCAGTATTTGCGGCAAAAGTTTGGAGCGATTTAACAGTAGACGCGCTACATAATCTAAAAATAAAATATACAATAAAGAAATATTGGGGATGTTTGAAGACGAAGATCCAGGAGAACCGAAAATTGCAGGGACCTATCGAGTTGAACAGCCTATGCGTAATTTCAAAATTAGGTAATATGCGGGTGTTTGATCTAAGTTTTAACCTCATAACTCGATCTCCTTATTTTGCTTAACATTTTGTTTAGAATCCTTTGAAATACATCAAAATTATTAAAATATATTATATTATATATGGTGCGAATAGGGTTTTTTTTTAAAGAATCGATTTCTGCAGAAAAAAAACTATATAACTGTGAAGTTGAATCAACTTTTGTGCTCATTCAATGAGCACTACTTGCTGGAAGCAAATATGATTTGCTTCCTCATAGAAAAAGCATTAATTACTTAATCAAATGTATTAATATTAGGTCATCACATTCGTGTCAACACAAAAAAAAAGTTTATTTTCTTTACATCAGCCTTAAATTTTGATTATTTGAGAAGTCATATTCAAAAAAAGAATCAATTTTACTAAAATTATAAAAGTGCATAAAACTTGTAAAATTAAATATTTTGTTAAGCCCTTGTAAGAAATTTAACTTGATATATAGTGGAATAACTATGCAAAATTTCATCAATTTATCTGTTCGTACATATTGCAGAATAGTGACATATATACGTACATACACACACATCCGGACAATTTTTCAGGACATCATATTAGATATATTTCCCTTGAAATATGTTCAAAAACGCCTTGTTTTGGAAACTGGATTTTGTCACCACTACAAAGCTTCCTCTATGATGAAGCAATATATCATTTTTTAAACATTTGAGCTATTTTATTGTCAAACATTGTTTATTTATTTATTTTTTTTGCAAAAATCGGCATTTTTAAAAAAGATCCCAGATGATTTTTTTATTTTTGATCTTAAAATGTCTTAAGATGAGAGGGAACAAAAATCAATTAAAAAATTCTATATACTATGAACCTTCAATTAAAGTTGATTCAGCTACACCGTGTATAACTTTAAGCTTGACACATTCAAGAACTATTTAAATTCGTTCTTATTCCATTTTTTAAAACTTTATTTAATTTTCAGAATAAAAATCTCCCAGCAAAAGACCCCTATCGCCGAACTTTTCGAGAATGCAGGAGAGACTCTAGACCCGAATTTCCTAGAAGAAGAGGTGCGCACCTTCTCATGGCAAGAAAAAGTCTTCAGTTCTTTCGAGACAAAATACTACGCCGACGAAAAAAATTGCATCAGCGATCTTCAGAAAGATTATCGGCAAAGAATTCTTGTTGAGAAAATCGGAGGCTCTCGATTATATACCCAAACTAATCAAGATTCTTATTATCCAGACAATTCTTTACTCACAAGGCCATTTGCTTCCATTCTGGGTCTCAGAAATGAACGAGCCTTGCCTTGTTTAAGAAATAGGAAACCATTTTCTCAAAGATACAACAAAAAAGTCGTTGATGAAAAACCTACGAATAAAAGAATCTGCGCGAATCATTATTTTTACGATGAAAGGGAAATTATGTATATTTTGGCTGATATTAGTCCTACAAATGAGGAGTCGAGTAATTCTAAGGATTCAGAAAGTTTGATTTGTACTATTACTTATGATCGAGTTCATAAAATTTTGACTGTTGAACCCGATTTTTCAAACCAAGGATATTATCGAATTTTCGGAACGGGGATGGGATACGATTATTGGATTTCTCATGTTTCTGAAAGACCAAGTGAAGAGGAACGTGAGACGATTTCCAAAATATTGAAACAGGTTAATTATTCAAATATTATATATTTTAATATTTTATTTTTCACTCATTTTTGTAAAATTCAAGCTTGTTTGTCTTTTAATTATAGGTTTCTTTTTTTAACTTGGTTTTAAATAGGTCAAAGGTTGACCACTAGTGATTTAGATATGTAGTTAAATTCAAATGTTTAACTAATTCAAATGAATTCAAATGATTTTACAAGGATCCAATGCTAATTCAAAATTCACCAGAAAGTAATCGAAATTTTTTATTTAATTAAATTTTGCAATTTTTTCAACCGAGAATAAACACTTTTGGACTTAAATTTCCAATTTGAAGCATTAAATTGAAAATTCACTTTTAAATTAAGTAATTGATTCTCTTTTACCATAATCAGGATAAATTTATAATATCAACTTTTTCTTGTTTTCAGGAAGTGCAAAGAGTGCAAAATTTTAGGGAGTACCAAATAAACCCAAAGCTAGAACTCGCACCTTCAAATATACTTCGACTTTTCCTAAATTTGGAAATAATATCCGCTCACAACTTTTCCTTCGATTCGCTTTTTATAACTTATTTTTTTCACCTGCCTAAAAATTGGAATACCTCTCGTCAAGAAACTTTAACGGGAAGAACCCAAAGGTGTCGAATGAAAAATAAAAAAGCAAATTTTAGCTACGTTGTGGAAACTTCTTTAGATCTGGACTTGAAAAGTTTGAGGAAAAAAGACGAACCCTTCTTCTGGCCTTATTTATTAATTACGGTTGCTTCTTTGGACAATTGGCAGAGGTAATTTGATTTATTGTCGTTATTTAAAATTGAGAAGTTTTTTAATAAACAACTTAAAATTAAATAAACAATTTAATTGCTAATTTAATTTTTTATTAATAGGTGGAGAATAGAAGGTTATGGATCATTGGCCATTCCCTTCAAATCTGGAACCCACGATTTAAAAATTCATACATGGCGACCTTCGAAAGGCTTCATAGAATCCTTGCGATGGTTTTTCACAGGCGGAATTAGCGAAACAGACGATCATTTTGTAGTTCCGGAAGTCTACGAAGAAACAAAATTAAATAGGAGTCCCATGAAAATAATTCCAAGTGGTTACGTGAAATTAAAAGCAAATATTGTGCACCAAAGTCAAACTTTTGCTAAAGACAGTGACTTTCATAGGGATACTTTTGAAAAATTAAGTTCGGGAACTCTCATGAGCAACGTTGAAGACGTTCTGACTCAATTTCAAATGGCAAGAGAACGAATGATACGCGCGAGAAAGTTTTGCTAGCATAAATAATATATGAGTTATAATTAGGTTTTCCTTAATTATATTTGAAAATTTAATTTAAAAAAAACAGATATTTTAAATTTTACAATTTTATTCTAATTTAGGTTTAGAAGTAGGTAGGTTTTAAGTATATTATTATTGTCCATAAGATATGATTTATATATTTCTTTAAATTAGAAACTAGTGGTTAAGTTTTTTTATAGTAGAGGCTAATTTCGTTCTTTATGACGTAACAAATTTTGCTTTTTTGTAAAGTGTAATGTTCCAATTTGAAAATTGGACCAAAAATCAGAAAGAATTTAACTCCAATTTAGCTTTTCTTTTTAATACGAGGGAAAGTTGAAAGCACTTTACATAAGCAACAAAAGTTGAGTTAAATACAAAGCAATTTTGTTTTCGCGATGTAATAATCGTTTTTTTTGTAAAGTTTAAAGTTTCAATTTGAAAATTTGAAGACGTTCTGACTCAATTTCAAATGGCAAGAGAACGAATGATACGCGCGAGAAAGTTTTGCTAGCATAAATAATATATGAGTTATAATTAGGTTCTCCTTAATTTTATTGAAAATTTAATATAAAAAAAACAGATTTTTAAAATTTTACAATTTTATTCTAATTTAGGTTTAGAAGTAGGTAGTTTCTAAGTATATTATTGTAATCCATAAGATATGATTTATATATTTCTTTAAATTAGAAACTAGTGGTTAAGTTTATTTATAGTAGAGACTAATTTTGTTCTTTATGACGTAACAAATTTTGCTTTTTTGTTCCAATTTGAAAATTGGACCAAAAATCAGAAAGAATTTAACTCGAATTTAGTTTTTCTTGTTGAACTTAAATGAAGTTCGAATACGATAGACAATTGAAAGCATTTTACATAAGCAACAAAAGTTGAGTTAAAATATATTTTGTTTTTCAATACATAATAATATTTGTTTTTTTGTAAAGTGTAAAGTTCCAATTTAAAAATTGGATCAAAAGAAAGAGAATGTAAATGAAGTTTGAATTGGAGATAAAATTAAAAGCACTTTACATAAGCAGTATAAGTTGAGTAAAACTATAAAGCAATTTTGTTCTTCAGGACGTAATAATATTCGCTTTTTTGTTTTATTTTAATTTATATTTTAAACATTAGGGACATTAAAGTTTACGACGAGTTCATAGTTAGTGTAAGGATTTAATTTAACTTTAGAATTATTTATATTTTTAGTTATAAGTGAGTTATTTTAGTCAAATATCAACAGATAGTTTAATGAATTAAAAAAATGAATTATATTACTCCAAATTCTTAAATTTAACTTTATATCTTTTTTCTACATTTTTTCATTGAAATATGTTATTTTTCTCATCCAATAGACTTAAAATGTGTTTGAAACAGATTATTTTAAATAAAAAATTTCTGTAATTAAATAAATAATCATAAACAAATTCAAAAATTAGTCACTTTCACTCAGAAGAAAATTATTTTTTCAACTGAATATATAATATTCTACTTAATAATATATGGCTAACAAATTTCTTCACCCCCTTTACCTCACAATAATACACGGCTAACAAATTTCTTCACCCCCTTTACCTCACAATAATATACGGCTAAAAAATTTCAACACCCCCTTTACGTGGAAATAATATATGGCTAACAAATTTCTTCACCCCCTTTACCACACAATAATTTTCGGCTAAACAATTTAAACACCCCCTTTACCACACAATGATATTCGGCTAAAAAATTTCAACACCCCCTTTACGTGACAATAATATATGGCTAACAAATTTCTTCACCCCCTTTACCTCACAATAGTATTCGGCTAAAAAATTTCAACACCCCCTTTACCTCAATAATACACGGCTAAAAAATTTTAACACCCCCTTTACGTGACAATAAAATATTACTAACAAATTTCTTCACCCCCTTTACCTCACAATAATATTCGGCTAAAAAATTTCAACACCCCCTTTACGTGACAATAATATACGGCCAACAAATTCCAACACCCCCTTTACGTGACAATATAGGGCTAAAAAATTTCAACTCCCCCTTTACGTCACAATAATATATGCAGTGGCGTAACTAATAATTGGAGGCTCCCCTACAAAAATTTTTGGGTGGCCCCCCCGCAAAAATTTATAGATGGCCCCTTTGAGAATAAAAAGAAACTATGAAAAGGTCGATTTATAAATTGCTTCTTAATAAACCAGTTTTGAATAAAGTTAAATTTAAAAAATAAAAATAGAAATACAGAGTGAAATTTATATTTTCTACTCAGTCTAAGAGGCCCCTCGGCGGCCACTCAGAGGAGGAGGCCTCCACGCCATGCGGGGTTTCGCTACTACATAGTTACGCCACTGCAAATGAACTTAAAATATGTTTAAAATACGTTATTTGAAATAAATATATATATAAACACTCGGGTTTCCCAAATGTCAAAAAATTCTTTCTGTATATTCACATCAATTGCGTATGCATATTGCGTATAATATATTTTTTAGCATTTTAAATTGCGCGCGAATAGCAACCAATCAGATGCCGAGCGTAACTCATTCTCACTGTATCCCGTGACCACAGTTTATACAGTTGCGACACTCAATGCTTTTTAGGTGTTCCTATTTTTGTAGAATTTTTTAGTGCGCATGTCCGAATCTTTACTATCTAGAACATGGCGGTTGTGGCGGTCACAGACAGCTGTTTGAAAGTATTTTAGGTTTGCTTGTTAGTTTATAAAATGTGCTAAAAATGCCACGAAAAAGAGGCGGATTTTCTTGTGCTTACAAAGATTGTACAAATGTTACTGGACGAACGGATGGTTTAAGTTTCTTTCGATTCCCAAAAGATTCTGAGAGGTTAGTTTTTCCAAATCTTATTAATTTTTTCTTAATTTAAAACATTTATTATATGACAGATACAAAAAGTTGAATTTTCTACAATATTGATGTATAAAATAATATTTTGAATAAAAAAATCATGTTCACTATAGATCTGCTGCATGGGTGAAAACATGTGAACGTGAGGATTTGACAAATAAAAAGCCTGAGGAATTATACATTAATTACAGAATATGTCAAGAACATTTTGAGAATCACATGTTTTTGAATGACTTGAAGAACAGGTTACACGACCATGCTTGCCCCAGAGCATTTAGCTCAAACAATCAACCGGTCATTCAATCTGAAACTCAGTCAGAAATGTCAGCTGATGAGTACGCTAGTCCACCCAAACGGTTCAAGATTGACAAAGGTTCCGTATCATGTAAATATGATATGATGTACACTTCAAATGAGACTATTAATTTAGACACATGCTGCTCTGATCAAATTATTCACAGTACGTAACATGTGGTTTTATGATATGAATGGCTTATATTTTAAACAATATTTTTCATAGTTGATTCAATCATATTAATGATTTTTATTTGATTTGATCTGCTTCAAAAGATTATATTGTTTACTTATTAAAGAATTAGTTGTACTGTTTTTGTAAATATTTCATATTTTATATTTTAGAAGAAACGAGTTCAAGTCACATCCGACCTAAATCTAGTCGATCAATTGGAACACAAACTGAAAAAAAATTGTCTAAGGATTCAAAAAGTCGATCAATTGGAACACAAACTGGAAAAAAATTGTCTAAGGATTCACAAAGTCAATCAATTGGAACACAAACTGAAAAAAAATTGTCTAAGGATTCACCAAGAAAAGTGAAGTTACGAAAAGGGTTTAATAGACTAAAGACAAGATTTTTGAGACTTAAGAAGAAGAAAATTTCCAGGAGGAAGAAAGATGCTGTAAAACTAGATGACATAGTGTTGACTTCTGATAATATGTAAGAATTAAAAAAAAGTGTTATATTTTTATAATTTGTAAGTGCGTTACAATAATTGAAATAATTTTTATTTCAGAAAAAGTATTATTTGAGATAAATATCATAAAATGCAATATATTTCAAAAACAGACTGCAAATAGTTTTAAATGGAAATTATATATTGATTTATTTGTAATAAATGATATTTTGATACAATGCGTATTTATTTTTTGTACTTTCACGGTACCCGACTAATCTATATCCTCTGTATATTTATTATTAAACATCAAATTAATTTTCTACAAATTTCCTTCACAATTTTTTATTTATATATTAAATTTGTATAAATACAGTCCGTATAAATCTAGCAATATATATATATATATATATATATATACGAATTTCAAATTTCGCGGTATCTGTACTATCGGCAATATGGCGTCGGTGGAACACATTTCCCATTGAAGTGTCGCAACTGTATAAACTGTGCCGTGACCACGGTCGTATAAACAGGTTCAGAATCTCCCGTGGGGATAGTAACTCGCGTTTTGTCCACGATTAGAGCTTCTCAACTAGCCACCAAAGGGTAGAGCGCAACGATCGGAGGGTATATGGTTTGTTTACATCACCGTGATCACTGTGGTTTACATAACATAGTCGAACACACTTTTAGGTTAGTTTCGTTCCAACTCTCTACCCTCCGATCGTTGCGCTCTACCTTTGGTGGCTAGTTGAGAAGCTCTAATCGTGGACAAAACGCGAGTCATCGCTCTAATGCTTTCACCACCGGAGATTCTGGACCTGTTTATACGACCGTGATCTATAGTCACATCAATTGCGCATGCGTCACATCAATTGCGAATAGCAACCAATCAAATGCCGAACGCAACGCGTGCGCAATGGTTTCAAGTGTGCTTTGAGGAACAGGAACTTGACATTTGAGAGAATCATGTCTTGACATTTTGGAGAACTTGAGATTTGGGAAATTGATACTCTCAAGTGTATACGTTTGCAAGATGGCGTCGACATACATATGTATTCACATTTCGTTTTATAACCTTAAAAATTTTACCTATAGCGGTACGGTATAAGTATTTTTTAACATCTTATCGCAGAAAAGACACTTTGTGAACGCGTTCAATGGAATTATTAATAATTATTATATATTTAAAAAGTGAGGACTTGTCAACAGGATTTTACAAGTCCGCCATCTTTAATACGTTTATTACGCTTTTACAGGTTTTTCACGTATATTACATTTTTTACGTATAATACGTCAAAAACCTCGAGTTACGCGTAACTTACCAACCCTGACATTTCTACGAACGTTAAGCTCTATTCACAGGTCATTTATTTTTAATCGGATCGATTTGGATGATTTGGATTAATGGCTGAATTCTGAAGACTCGGAGGATTAATTTATAAAAAGAAAATGTCTTTAACGAGCTACGCGAAAATGTTGCCACGAGTTGGTAAGTTACTTTTCGGAAAAAGTATGTTTTTCTCAATATATTTTATGATTCAAATACTCTCGAAGCTCTGAAAACAGTTGACATATGCGATTTATGTTTTCTGGTGAACATAATAAAAATATAACTATATTTCATGAAAAACTATTCATATTTTAAACTATTGTTTAAAATTTTAAAAGACTACAGTTTCACTAATTTATTTTTATTATTCATTAATTTTTCTGAGTCGAAGATTATTATTGCTTTCCTTTTTATTCCTGATTATTAACTAAAAATGGAATTCTTGTATTGCGATATAGGATTGCACAGTGTTTTGAAATTGAAGATTGCTTATAGATTTTCAAAGTTTTAAGCACTATTTAAATCTGACCTTCAAAATGAATAAAAATATTATGCGTTCAAAATTATAATACAGATGTTATTATAAAAATTATAATACTTTTTGAATTTTCGTGAAAAATTCAAATTTTGAGTCAAATAATGCGTGATACGAAAAAATTTATCAACATTGTTGCTTTTACAAGGACCTTTAAACTTTCCTATTTATTTTTTGATAGGAGTCATAGTTTGTTTCAAAGTATGGAAAATGGTTTTGGGATGTTTTTAATTTAATTTTTGAGCCAAACAACGCGAGATAAGAAAAAAGTCAAAAGACTAAAATTTGTTCTTTGAAAAGGTCAAGTAAATGTATTCTTTAATTTTAATTCTCCTCATTTAATACTAAAGTAAATAAACCAAAAGCATTGAACAGCTTGAAGCTTTTCATTTTATACAAAAAGTACATATACATTTACTTATATTGAGAAAATAATTACAACTACAGAGAGATAACATCTAATTAAAGTATTTGTTAATTAAACTGAAGAAATCAAATATTGAAGTTAAAACTTAGTTCCTTCACCCTCAAAATTAGTCAAAATATAGTTTTAAAAAATGGCTAAACAGAGAACATTTTTCAGCTGGATTGAACTTGTCTCGAGCAATTCGGAGTCCAGTTTATGCAACCTTTCGCAGTAAATATTATTACGTCAACAAAGAAGAGTCTATGGAATGGAAAGATATTGCGGAAAGAGCAGTTTTTACAATGTTCCTGCACGAACTAACTCGGGGTTGTGCAATTGCTGTTTCCCATTTGTTCAGAGAACCAGCCACCATCAATTATCCTTTCGAGAAAGGACCTCTGAGTCCCAGGTTTAGAGGCGAACACGCACTTCGAAGGTTAATAATTTTTGTATTTAATTTATTTTACTTAAAACTATATTTACAATATATTTTTCTCAATTTTTATAGATATCCATCTGGTGAGGAAAGATGCATAGCATGTAAATTGTGTGAAGCAATTTGCCCAGCACAGGCAATTACCATCGAAGCAGAAGAAAGAGCCGACGGTTCGAGGCGAACAACAAGATACGACATTGACATGTCGAAATGTATCTACTGCGGATTTTGCCAAGAAGCTTGTCCTGTGGACGCAATCGTCGAAGTAAACATTTTTTCTAATTAAAATATAAAACGAAACCATGTCCGAGTCATATCCGATTTGACCTTCATCCTTGTATGAAATCGATTAAATTTAGAAAAAAATTTTAATCGTTTTAAATCGATTTCTTTTTCACAGGGTCCAAATTTCGAGTTTTCAACTGAAACACACGAAGAGATGTTGTACAACAAGGAGAAACTCTTGAACAACGGAGACAAATGGGAATCAGAAATCGCCAGTAACATTCAAGCAGATCACTTGTATCGTTAATTGACATTTTGTATTGTATAGGGTTGTTGAACTGTATTATATATGGAAAAACTTAGTGCGTTAAAAATTATATTAAAAATAAACAAATAAAAAGTATAATATGATTTAATTTTAATGTATAATTTGTGAAAACAACTGGTTCAAAGCAAAAATAAGTAAAATGAAAAATGTGTTTTTTTCAAATATATTTATAACTTTGACTCATGACTTTTTTTTGATAAAATCAATAGTTTTTGAAAGAATTAAAAAAAAACTATTTTAATACGATTCTTTGGCCAATTTAAAAATACATTTTTTTTCAACTACACCTTCTTACCGGAGTATTTTTTTTTTTTGTAAGAAAAAAATATTGTCGGTTATGTCAATCGGAAAAGCATAAGATTTAATCTCAGGAATATAAAATAAAAAATATTTTCTATCATACTTTCATCATGAGAGTGTAATCTAATTTTTTTATATAAAATAATATCATTCAGGCAAAATATACAATATAACATTATACAAAACTTCTAAAATTACACAAAAAGGAACTATTTAATCTTACATTAACATATGACTTTTTCGACAAATTAATAACGATCCGCATCAGGTTTTATCAACATTGTAACACATTCAGCATCCACAAGACATCAGCGATAACACTCCAGGCAGAGACTTCTCTCATCGTTATCAAATCTAAAGAGATAAGAAAATAATTCCATAAAACTCATGATTTAAAACGTATAAAATCAAAAATATTATAAAATAAATAACTGTTTTGTAAACTTACAATTGCAGCAAACAATTTTGGCAAAAAGTTCCCAGGCAATCTGAGCATTCACTAAGGCAGGAAGTACACAAAATCTGATCACACCGATGACATTTGGACTGAGAATCGATGATACGACAGCATCCACATAAAGCAATTGCAACCTCCTAAAAATTTCAAGCAAAAGAAAAATTTTATTAAGATTCTGGATAATGGTTTCTAATTGTTTACTGTTTTAAAAATAAATTATACCTGAGATTCCTTTCCGTTGATTTGGATTTGTAAATTGTTGTTCAGGAAGGTCTGTCTCAGTTTTGTTGCACCTACCTTACATTGTATGTAAGAGTTTGAAATGTTGAGTTTCATGTCATCAACAGATGTATTTAAAGCCAGAGTCTTCGCTCCATTTTTCAACAGATTCATAGTTCTGTCTGTAAATTAATCATTTATGATTTGATTATTATAATCGCACTTTCAAATTGGTACACATTTCAAAAATTTTTTAAATATTAAGCTCAAAATTCCATTCTCTTGTACTCCATTTTACTCAACGAAAATTATAGATAAATATAGCTATAAACATTAAAATTATAAAAATGTACAAAAAAACATTTTAAACATTAAAAAATGTATCGAAAACAAAGCTTCCTCTATGAGGAAGCAAAATGAAGAAAATTATTCGTGAAGTGAATAGTAATTTCTAGGTTCTGTTTCAAATGTTTTGTACTCTTTTTTACAATAAAAATTTTTGAGAAAAAATCAAAAAATTTACAAACAATTAAACAAATGTAACCTATATACTAACCATAAATGCTTTGCATTTGTTTCTCTTTGAAAACTCCATTATTTACTTCTTTTTGACCAACGTGAACTTTTAATTGACGACCGACGTCAGACTCGAAGGGACAGGCTCGTTTTGTCATTTTCATTTAAATGCAACAATTACCATAGAAATTTAATTAGTTGCCGCGGGGTCGAGTTACTCGTCGGGCTCGATGGGACTCATGGGACGAGTTACCTTCATTCCCCTCACCCTCTGAAGTGCCAGAAGGACACAATCAAGGATCAGTGGGACCAGTACACTCGACGTTCCCAATAGTAAATAAATCCAAACCAGAGTCGTTCCCAATAGTAAACAAAATTCCTTTCCTCAAATTTCACATCAATTGCGCATGCGTATTGCATATCAAATACTATTTTTAGTATTTTAAACTGCGCGCGAATAGCAACCAATCAAATTCCGAACGCAACGCATGAGCAGTGGTATGAAGTGCTTATTGCGAGTTGCGCTCTTTACTATTGAGAACAAAACTCTTTTACTATTGGGAACATTACTATTGGGAACGTCGAGTGTACATAAATGTCGAGTTCTTAGTGAGTAATATTACCGAGGTAATATTCCCGTTCTCGGTAACATTACCGAGAAGGTACGTTAAAATAAATTACCTTACAATTTTCGAGAATTTATGAGAATTTATTTTTCTTAATTTTTATCATTTTTTATCATTTTTTATTTTTCATTTCTATGGGGGAAAAATCCTCCCCTTGGTGCCTTCCCCTAGCTAAGATCATGGATTATCGACGGCCCTGAGACTGCTCACTAACTTTCTGTTGGAGAAATTCTGCCGTTGGCTGAAATTTGAATCGCGCGCCAAATTTTGACCAATGGCAGCACACATTGGCAATCAGCTAGAGAAATACAGCCATTGGTCAAAATTTGACGCGCGATTCAAATTTCAGCCAACGGCAGAATTTCTCCAACAGAAAGTTAGTGAGCAGTCTCAGGGCCGTCGATAATCCATGATCTTAGCTAGGGGAAGGCACCAAGGGGAGGATTTTTCCCCCATAGAAATGAAAAATAAAAAATATTTCTGTAGTAAGTACACTGTAAAAAATATTATCGTAATTTTACCACAATGAATGATGTGACCATTATTACCAAAGATATTAGTGATATTATTATATTATATTATATTATATTAGTGATATTATATTATATTAGCATATGTCAAAAAATCCTCTTGAATCTTTCCCAAAGTCTGCGCATGTGTTGCTATTGGCACGCATTTTAAAATGCTAAAAAATATTATTTTTCTTTTTTATTATAAATACATA
>CAJFCO010000106.1:1304233-1331128 GCA_904066015.1 Synergus gifuensis | reverse complement strand
TTTAGCATTTTAATCTTTTAAATTTTAAACATACTTTTCTTTGAATAAATAATATTTTAAATTATTTAAGGGTGTTGAATTTAACCCAAGTGTTAAACTCAAAATTCCATTCTCCATTTTACTCAACGAAAACTATAGATAAATATTTTTTCGCTCTAATAACACTAATCTTTTTTTAAATATAATACTGTGTACAGAGCGAAAAAATATTTAGTTTCGATATTTTTTGCATAAAATGAAGAATTCAAAATCTAATTTCAAAATTGAATATTTTCATTTTACTTAAAAACTATTTGAATTAGATATTTTCTCGCTCTCTGCGCATAATTCTAGTTAAAAATTTATTAATTCTATACAGAGGGAAAAAATTCCAAATATAATATTTGTTAAGTAAAATAAAGGAATCGAATTTTTAGATTAGAACTTGGCTCCAACACCCTTAATTTATTTATTTTTGCTAGTTTATATTACAAAATAAAATATAAAATCAGAGTCTCGAATTTCGTATAAGTTGTAACAATATCATTGAATTTTCTCTCTCAGTCGTCATGGAGATTCGATTGTTTACTCCAAGATATATAGATATATAATATAACATAATAACATACACCTCACAATCTCACATTATTCCTATTTATTTTTGACTCAAAAATCTTTCATTTGTCCGAGAAAAGGGTATTTATAGCATTTGAAAATAATTCCAAAAATGTGTCTTTGTTTAGGGCCGGTGAAATCGGGAAAAACTCTTTTGATGAAAAGTCTTCAAGGGGATTCAATTGATAACGCGACTCAAACGATTCCCACCAACGGAGTGAATATTTTTCTCGTAAAAAACCAACAAAAACAATCAGGAATTATTATCAAAGAAATTGGTGGAAACATGGCACCGTTGTGGAAACATTATTTGGAAGGGGTATTCACATAATCTCTATTTTAAAAAAATTAAAATTGAAATTTCTAAAATATTCATTGAATTAAATTTTTAAAGCTCCAAACCTCCAAACTCGAATTTTTGCACAATTTGTTAATTCTAAAAAAATTTTAATATTCAAAAGAGTCACGATTTTTTACATTAATTTTTTTCAGGTACAAAAAGTAATTTACGTAATGGACGCGAGTAACCTCTGCCAAATAAGCGCAGTAGGAATTTTATTATATTCCTTACTAGTAAATCCGCAACTCGCCAACGCTTCCTTCGTTCTCGTTTTATCAAAAATGGATCTCTCCTATCGTCAAATGAGGAACGAAGCTCTTCTGGTTCTTCATTTTGCCCGCCTAAAGCGAGAAGCCCGACAAAATATCACCGTAATGGAAACGAGCAGCGTCACTGGTGAAGGAATTGAAGATCTTCGACAGTGGGTTTTCCAAAGATCCAAATCAGCACCAAAAACAAATCCAGAACAAAAAATGTAGCCCAGATTTGAAATTTACTTATTTCTATCACTAAAATATTGTCTAGTACAAGTGAAAATTTATTATTAATTCTTAAGAATGATAAATGAAGAACAAAAAAATATTTATCTATTTTTTCAAAATTCTATTTTTTCATACTAAAAAGAAACTTCCTCTCTGTTAAAATCGTATAATTTACATCCTATACATTCTTTTAGAAGAAATTAACACGTTGGTACAAAGGTGTCTTACATAAAGCACAGTACTTCGCTCATGATGAATTCATATGATTCTTAAATTATCCAACTGCAAAGCATTTGGGAACGCTGCTATTCGTAGAAAAAATAACACGTTTATACAAATCAGTTTTTAAGTTTCGAAATATAGAACATTGAGGTCTATTCTGGGTCACTTACAAAGTCTTTTAAATCACAAAACACTTTCAGTTTCTATGTTCAGTGTATCCTGGTTAGATCCTCGACAATTTTCACCAAATCGTCTACTGTCGCATCTTTCTTCATTCCACTGCCATCGTCAATCTTTAAATTGAAATTATTGCAATATTAATTATACTAGTATAATCAATTTTACTTGTGCAATTTATTAAACAAAATATTTTTATTAAAATATTTATTTTAATTATTAAATGGAATCAATTAACAAAACGAATACGCAGATGTGCATAAAAACAAAAAAAATTTTTTTTTTCAATTTGTAAAAAACAAAGTTTTTTTATTTTTCTCTTTAAATTTTTTTCTCTATTTCTTGAAAGCTTGTAAAATTCCTAAATAAATTGTAATTCTTCTAATACCTTAAAAAAAATTTTCTTTATATTCTTGAAACATCTAAAAATCCTTCAGGATCAAAAATTTTCTAGAATATTTCTTGAAATTTTCTACATTTTGTTTCTACGTCTTAAAATCTACAAAAATTTTTTTTTAATTTATCTAAATTCCTTCAGATTTCCTGGAATCTTTTCAAATTCTTTTCAGTTTTGTCAAGAATCTTGCAATAAAAAGAAGTAAAAAGGAAAATTATTAAATTTAAAAATATTACCATTAGTCCTAGAGAAACTTCGGCCATTTTATCGTGATTGAGATCAAGGAAACTTTCAATCAAATCTCCGTCAATGAATCCCTCGCATTGTTCAATCTTTAAATCTGTATTAAAACTTCTCCAGAAACTGTGTTCAATCTTCCCGACACTTTTTATAACCGACGTTAATCTATCCTCCATATTGCGAAGGAATTCATAAAATCCGGGCGGTATTTGCGTAACAAGTCCAATTGCACCACTAATGGTTCCAAAAAGAACGCAACCCTGAGTTGGTGTACTCGACTCTCCCAAATGTTGCATAACTAGCGAACCATGTCTGAAAACGTTCACCATATCTCCGAGGTGAAATTGACCAACTTCTTGCATTTGCTGTCGTTCTTCTTCTGAAGTTGCGGCACTGTAACATCAAAATTTAATTTAAAAAGATATACCAATTGATTTACAAAAGGTGGTGTCACTGCGGCTCTCAATTTAAAATTTCAAGTTGTTTTCAGTCATTTAAAGAATTACTTATAATCATATGGATTTAATAATTTAATTAAATCACTTGAAATTTTTTTATACTCTTTGAAATAGGGCGCGCGGATCATAGTTGCTCGTCACTGATTACATTTTCAATCATTTCCCGGTTTTCTAATTATCCCGGACAGGTAGACACCATAAAAATTAAATAAATATCTTCAAACAATCTGCATTTTAAAGTACCTGTCTTTTTGGCAAACAAAGAGATTGAAACAGTTTTCGGCACCGAGAAAAGTATCATCGTCGAGAATTTCAATTGCTGTCATCCAGTTTGGATTGTAATCTCTGGCGATTTCCTCGAAACTGCCTTCCATTGTTTTATATTGAAGAAGAGTAAGCGATCTCATAAGATCTCCAACGAGGACAAAGTCGCCTTTTGTTTTCAAGAAAAGGGCGATTATATTATTGAAGTGACTGCATTCAAGTCTTAATTCCTTTTCAGCCGTCCATTCGAATAATCTTACAGTACTGTTGATACTCGCCAAGAGCTTTCCATTAAATTCTACAAGGGAATAACACGCGCCCTTGATTTCCTTTTCCGCAACCTGGTTTAGCTTCCCGTCGCTCCATTGATAAAGGAGAATCCTGATGGGAAAAAATTAATATTAAAGAACGAGTTTTGAAAATATCACAAGTCATAAAAATTCCCTCCCTCGTTTCACGATATTTTTTAAAAATAGATATGAAAAACACAGACTTCACAGCACAAAATGCTTTCAAAGCAGAGTATAAAAATATGTCTCGAAAAAATATTGTGTGTGCCACGGGAATTATTTTATTTATTTATTTTTTTTTTGAAAGAGAGAATAAAGGTTTAATCTTCTAAATAACATTACCTGCCCATTTTGGGTTCCGTTTCATCGGGATTGACGAATGCCGTTCCAACTACGAAGTAAGAGGTGGGATCTTCGCCTAATTTTGTGGAGATTAAAGACATCGCGTATTCAGAAGGCATTAGAGTATGTGCGTGAAGAACTTCGAAAGTGTGTTGATCAATAACGAGAAGGTTGTGAACTTCAATTTCTTGGCCAATCTCGCTAGCTGTGTGACCTGGTTTATTATGAGCGACTACGTGGCTGCTACTGGAAGTCGATGTCGCCTGAGTGGAAGCTGAAGGCCTCACTACACTTACACCAGTGCTTTCCTAATCAGAAAAGGAAGTAAAAGTTTGAAAATATGTTCAAAATTTTTTAAATTCCTAAACCGTGTATCTGAACAAAAGCGAAAAAATCTATCACTCTTGAAATCTGGTGTAGACTCGCTTACGAAATCTTCAGGAATCTTGTATAATTTTTTGCAAATGTTTTAAATCTCTTGAAATCTTTTTAAATATCTTTAATTTTAACAGAATTCCTTAAAATTACTAAAGATCTTTTAATATCTTGTAAAATTCCATGAAATCTTTTCAAATTCTTAAACGGCTTTAGGTATTCTTTAAAATTACACAAAACACAAAAGGGGTAGACGAACCCCTCGGAAATTCCCGATTTTTAAACCAACCTGTAAATCGACTCTCATTGTAACAACTCCAAAGGTTTGTGTGCTCTCCTGATAAGCGATCCTTCTTGGCGACTCTCCGAGCGGAACAGTCCGAATGTGGAGTTTTTGAATCTCATCAATAGTTCCAATAGTAACCGTGCTGTCCGTAGCCAGCGCCAAACTATCCGGATAAGATTCAGCATTTAGCGAGCACATGTGATTCACCTCCTTTAGATTAACGTTACTAAAAACAAGTTTATGATTGGACGAATAGATAACTGTCGGTCGGTCCGAACAGGCGAAGACATTCGTAGTTGAGAGGCTTTTAAAAGTCCTCAGAACAGTCGGTTGAGTTCCAAGAGTGACTTTCTTCCTATCCGCGAGCATTCCACTCGACTTGTGCAGAGAAAAGTAGTACATACTTCCGTCACCGAGGGCGCAAAGCAGATAAGTTGTGCCCTCAAAACAGGTCATCAGAATCGACCTCGGAATGATCTCGCCACCCAAGAGTTCTTTATTGATTTCCTCAAGACTCGGAAGTGTCAAAATCCTCACCGAGATGTCTGTCCACAACCCAACAGCTGCAATTTGCGCCTCCGTGTTACCATCTAACGGCGAAAGGTCCAAACACGCGACTTCGTGCTGCATGGTGACAAATCCCTTGGAGACGATCTCCCCCGAGAGGATCTCGAGGTAGAAAAGATCATTGCCGGTCGCGCAGAGAACTTGACTTTCATTGCAGGCGACAACACTGATTGTCCTCTTGTTGTTCGGCTCCCACTCGGAAATGACAGACTTCGTTTCATTAGAAATGAGTCTCGCCGAGGTTGGCGTGATTTGAATAATTATGTCGTTCGTGATATTCCCAGTGTGGAAAGTCTGCTCGTCTGAGACAAACCCGGGAATATCCGTCTCCTCCACTTCCTCTCCATTCAGCATCAAAATTCTCGTCTGTCCCACAAAGGAAAGAACCAGAGTGTTGTCAAAACTCCCTCCATTAACTTTCAAAGCCCACATCCCTTTGATCCCCGGAAGGTCGATGCTCGCGTGTTCCTGGATCCCAATCCCGTTCCTGATGATCCTCAAAGAGCCTTCCTTGAAAGCCCCCGAGCACGTCACCATTTGGCCTTGTCCCTGTCTCTCGAGATCCACAACTGCCATGTCGACAATTGGCGCCAAGTTCGTGAACGTTTCCATCGGGACGCAATAAGACCCATTCTCGTCAGCCTTTGTGATTAGTTTGATTAGCTGCGAGTCCCCGAGTCGACTTCCGATGAAGATCACTCCGTTGTCCAAGTAGGTTATGCACTCCGGGATGCTAACTTCTCCCAACAATTCCACCTTCAAATCCTTGACGATCATCGTCCCATCAGATTTTGTCTCCTGTTCCAAGAAGAGCATGAACAAGTGACCTGCCATGTCTCCCAGGAGATATCGCAGCCCCTGCTGATCGATTTTCGCATAACAGGTGATTGTACTCTGCTTGATGATTGGAGGAACAACTGCGACGTAGGTGGAGCCGTCGTGGTAAAGAATACTCTCCTGGCCGATGATGATTGCTCCGCAGATTGGTGAGGGAACTGGGATGACCATCATCGCCTCGCGTTCGACATTGTCTTGTCGCCAAGGTATTTTGACGAACTCCTTGTCTCGTAGAGAGATTTCGTGGGTTTTTACGTGACGACCGTTGATATCTTGGTGGATAAGGATCAGGGTGGGGTTTGCGCAGCCATGCAGGAAGTTGATGTCTTGCACTTGCTGTTCATCCATCCGAATGGAGGAGGCTTTCAACTCTGGGTTATCCTTGTCGAGCGGAATGATCTTGAAGAGACCGTCGTAGAGACGCAAACCAATCACGCGAGCTTTTGGATCAATCACGGCTTTTATACCGGTTTCGGAAGCTTTGCCGATTCTGTCGGCTACATTACCGTGTGCTTTTGTTATTATCTCGATGTCTTCACCCTCGCCGATGCATTCAAGGATCATGGCGTTGTAGCGCGTCGTGAGGAGGAAAAGCAGATCTTTTTTCTCGTGCTGGAATTATTTTTAAATTAGAATTATAATTTCTTAGTGTTTTTTCGTCTTACATGAAACTAGTTAGAAATTTTTTTGAAATTCTTTTTGGGATTTTTTCAAACTTGCTTTCAAACATTGAAAATCCTTTTGAAATTTTTTGAAATGTTATTCAAATCACTTTGAATCTTTGCAAATCATTTATTTATTTCAAAATTTTTAAACTTGTCAACATGCCTTGTTTTGAAATGAGACAAGATTATTTCTTAAATTAATTTTAAAATTGAGTTAGCTCCATTTAAAAATCTTTTTATTAAAGCTTTTCAATTTGGAATACTTTTTCAGTTCGTTTTTTTTTTTCTAAAACTGAAAGGCTTCCAAAGTAATCAAATATTTATTTTTTCTCAAATTCTTTAATTCTACTTTATTTTTTTCTCTCTATTCTAATATTTTCTATTTTATTTTATTTATTCTATTTTATTTTTATTTTCTATTTATTTCTAATTCTATTCTATTCTTTATTTCTTTATTTCTACTTTATTAGTTTTCAAACTCGAATCTTTTCTTGAATCCTTACTAATCGGGAAGAATTCTTCAATATTCAAAACGGAAAACTTAAATTCCTTTCACATTATTTTATATTATACGTTTTTTAAGCCTTTTATTACAATTGAAAAAAATCACACTGATTAATTTTAAATTCCCTGCTATTTTCTTTTTTTCTCTCGATCAGGTAGAAAAAATTTTTATTGAATGGAAAAATTTCATGAAAGTAATTGTAGAAATGGAGACTATACGAACCGGAGGTCTGAAAAATTTTATAACAGCTATCTTCCCATAAATTCCGACTTCTTTGAGTGGCCTTAATCCTTCTGGCGTAACAAGATAAATCTCGAGACGCATATTTTTGGCTAGAATCAAGTTCAAGTCCGTGGAGGATGTGAAATTACCTTAAAGAGAAAAATAATTTAAAATGCTTAACATTTTATTAAGAAACATTTATATATATACATTATTAAAAACGATAAAATAGGAATATTAAAATTAAACCAACATTCCAAATTGTTCTACTACATACATAATTGTGAAACATTCAAATTTAAACTATTTTTTAAATTTTAAGTCTAATTTTTTTTTAATCAGGCATTTAAAATTACTTAATTTTAAGATTGGTAATTCTTTTCTATAAAAAAAAAGGAGAAAAATTCCGGATAAGAAAATAAATTTCCTATCATATCCTGAAACCCTAGCTTTTCCCGGCCTTAAAAAATCACGGTATTTCGGTCTAGTGGCGACCTTGAAAAAATTCATTTAAAAAAGCCGAAGACTATCCGGTAATAAGCGTTAAATAGAGAAAAATCAATATTTAAAGACTTCAGCGTAAAAGTGAAGATTATTCTATTTTTTTAAAATGCACACCCTTCCTTTCTTCCTTCTTTTACATTCTTCTCCTTATTAATTCTTTTTGATACACTTCCGATAAATTTTACTAAATTGATTGAGAGGAATAGGATTCGTACTTTTTCCTTTTCAGTAGGGGGATTTTTAGACGAAGGAAAAATCGCTTATTCATATATAAATACAAATTCTTCATTCTTCTGAATTTAACGCTTATTATAGGGATATTTCAGAAAAAATTGGAATTTGCTCCACTTTTGTGAAAACTTTTCAGTTCCAATTTACGACATAAGTGAAGTCAAAGCCAAAAGAATAATATTTTCCTAGATAGATTGCGAAACATGAAAATAAATTTTGCCCTAATTGGGATTAAAGTTATAACATCTAAAAACGAAAAATTGAACTTCAAAAAGGAATTTTAATTCAAAAAAAAGAACGTTCCTCATCACGAGGGCATGGCGAACAATAAAAATTTGTATCCTCGTGACCTTTGTTTACGATCGAAAATAAAACTTCGCCAAAAAAGTCGGGAAATATTTTGAAAGAGAAAAGGGGGAGGATTAAAAATTAAAAAATTAAAAATCGATTTTTTGCAATACCTGTCACACAAGCGGTGACAGCCGTTGGCTTGTGAGCAGTTACGACGTAATGATGTGCCATCGCTTTCATTATAATATTCTTTGTACGACAAAAGCGAAATTCACTGCCACTATTTTTGATTTTTTAACCTTTTAAGGCTTTAATGCCTTTAGGCTATTTCGGGGTTAGGTTCGAAAGCTCGAAACTCGAAACGAAAAAAAACGAAAGACGCTTCGCCGAAAAAAATATCTGCACCAATATGTACACCAGATGGCGCATTTTACCGCGAATTTTCAAAATTTTGTGCGAATTTTTACTTCGTGTGTCTCTTAAACTTAAAAAAATGATAAACATAAGATCTGCAATTGCGTTTTTGAGAATTAAAATCCTTTTTGAATTCATCTAAAGCTCTTTTTCTTTACGCCGACTGCACGGAAGGTGCTATCCCATTTGGGCAGAAATAGATAGATCGCGCTATAATCACCAGGGTAGGGCAGTTACGCATAACATATGTATTATGAAAACGGAATTGGTTACTGTTGGAAACTTTTTACTACTCATCTGAGTAGTAAAAATATGAGTTGTATTTTATGGGTAGAGCGCAACGATCACCGTAATCACTGTGGTTTACATAACCTAGTCGAACACACTTTTAGGTTAGTTTCGTTCCAACTCTCTACCCTCCGATCGTTGCGCTCTACCTTTGGTGGCTAGTTGAGAAGCTCTAATCGTGGACAAAACGCGAGTCGTCGCTCTAATGCTTTCACCACCGGAGATTCTGGACCTGTTTATACGACCGTGGTGTTACGCGACTTTTGCGTAATTATGCTGCTTTACGGTGGCGTCCCATGGATCCGGAATGCGTTGCGTTTTTGCGTAAAACCATGAGAATGAGAGAAACGCACTAATACTATTATCTCTCTCACTCTTATGGTTTTACGCAAAAACGCAGTGCATGCCGGATCCATGGGACGCCACCACGAAGTAACATGTTACTTCGTGGACGCCACCCTATATATGCTTTGCGCGGGAGTCCAGTGAGTGTATGTAGTGTGTACATATATCAAAAATCTATGCAAACCAAAATTTGTATACAAACAGAGAACAAAAAATCTGTTTCATCTACTTCAAAGTTCCGAAAACGAATTAATTTACTAAAATAATGACATTCTGTGTTTTAATTATCAAAGTAGTTCAATCCCCTATTAATAAGAAAATCTCGTCAGATTTCAAAAGTGAAAAATGATTAAAACTCCCTGAAGTGAAAAGTGCATATTTATAGGTTAGGTCAGCATTTTTTCGATTTTTTCCTACAAATTTCTTGAATTTTTGTTTTTCATATTTTACTTTAATCCTAATTTACGAATAATTTTTGATGCGAGTTCTGTGTTGGTTTTAAGCAATTCGAACGAAATTAAGATTTACAAACTAGGTCATTTTTCTCAGTTTTCTAACATTTTCTCTTTTTTTTTTTATAGATTTTATGATAAAAGAAGGCTTTTATGACGTATTTTAGTATTAATTGTTAGGTAGTGAGTGTTGTGATAAAAATGAGTGCCGAAAACAAGTGCAATTTGGCCTCTAGGTATCGAACAGTTCGAAAACATTTGGATGACTTGGGATATAAACAAACTTTACCTTTGGATGCTCTTCCTCTGGTGGAGAATCTTTTGGCGGATTTGATACAAACTACTGAGAGTCTAAAACATTTCAAGTCTGTTGCGCAAGATAATATCGAGGTTCGCATATTTTTTTCATTATTATTATCTATTATTATTATTACTATTATTATTATTATTACATACTATAGCCAAAGCAGTCGCTCGGTTACGCGCGCTTTTTACTTATTCAGGGTGGCCATGTGTCAGGAAAGTCAGACAAAAAATGTCAAGAAAATGCTAATAGTTGTCAGAGAAAATAGAAATTAACGTTTATGCTAATTATAATGTTATTTTTGTCGTATTGCATATATAGATATTATAGTTTATTTAACAGATTTTAAAAACTTTCCAAGGATTTTGAAGGATTATAAAGAATTTCCAGGCAATCTTTGAAATTCTTTGGGTTTCTAATGATTTCAAGAGATTTTTAGGAAGAGGTTTTTGAATTATTTAATTTATAGTATATTCTAAATATCTTACATGAAACTTTTTTCAAGTTTTAAAATGTGAAATGGAGAACGACAGTTTTTTTTTTACTTTTAGTACCCACTCTAAAAGATTTTCATATTTTAGAACTTGATTATCAATAAACACTTTTCATGTGTTTAACTTAATTTTTAATAGATAATATAATAAATTATTAATGAAATTTTCACTGAAATACACAATATATATTTTGAAATTCTGGAATATATTTAATAAGAAAAAAATGTGTAGATTTTTATGCCTCTAAAATACAAGAAATGAAACGTACACATTATTAAAATTTGAATGCTTAAATCGAAAATGTATTCAATTGAAAATTTTACTAATTTAAGACTGTCAATTCCTCAATTGTTTTTATCTGGACATTTCGATTTAAAGTCAACTGGGCAGTAAACGAGGACAAATTTTTTATTAATTGAAAGTAAGAATAGATAAATTAACTTTTAGTTATTTAGTAATTTTTTTATGGTTTTATATTCAATGTAGAACTTTAAAAAGCTTTTCTCTCCTTTTTATTTGTTCATTTTTTTAGACAAAATTACTTACTGGTTATTTAACCGTATTAAAAAAATTTTTTTGTTAGTCTTGCAGTGAGTTGCAGTTGGCAGTTGACCCATATAAATGTGACAATGCAAGGCTAGTTCAGGAAAATAACGAGCTGCATCTTGAGCTGATGCGAGAGAAAGAATCCCATCATAAGCAATTGAGTGATTTAAAAAAAAATCTGCGAAGAATAGAATTAGAACACGGAGATCTTCAATTGGCTTCGTCTCGTAATCTGCAAAAGATCAAGGAACTTGAATCGGAGTCTGCCAGCAAGTCAAAAAAAATTCTTGAGCTACAAGGAAAATGTTGCAAACCTATCATCAACAACGTTTCTCTCGGTAATTTTCTGAAATTTGTCAAATTCTATAAAATCTGAGTTTTTCAAAATGACCGAATCTATTTCAAATCAGGCAGGTTTTACACTTGAAGTTGCAGAATTTTTCGGGTACGAAATATATTGTTTTTTAGAGGAAATTAAGCGATACGGATTTTTGCGATTTGTGAAAAAAAAATTTTACGGTGTTATGCGTATTTGAATTTTTGGCTTTGTTTTTATAACTTTTGATCTAATTGAGATATTTCAGATTTCTTTCAAAATTCTGGTAGAGTTTATAGCCTTCTTTCGAAATCCGAAAATTAAAAAAAAATATTCAAAATTAACAAAATGACGGCGGTTTTTATGAAAATACTAAAAGTCGATTCTCTCAAAAGATGCATACTTAAATTTTTTACCAATTTTTTGTTGAATTTTTACTATGATGAGGAAAATACCTTGTGATTTTTATGCGGGCTAAATAAATTTTGTGGCCAGGAGAATTTTTTTTCATAAAATTAAATTCTCACATTTTTCTTGAAAACAATAATAGACACGAAAAAATGTTAACAAATTATTTTGCACAGTTAAGAAAGTTCTACTAAAAGGTCTTCTACTCATTTATGATATCTTGCACCATTTCCGAGAAAAATGAAAAAAGTCCATTTTCATAAACAAATTGTTACTGAACAGCAAAAATTTTAATTTTCAAGATGTTTAGTTTAAATTTAAATTTTGAATGTAATAAACTGTTCAATAACAAATTTAATCTTTTCAACAGCTGCGAAGAAGCGAACTTGTTATCCTCTACGAAGACCAGTTTTGGAATCCGAGGCCTTACCAATTACGAATAGTAGTCCTGGTTCTGTTCAAAGTATCAAGAAGGTGGAACCACATATCGTGGATTTTGTTGCGATGGCGGATCACAGAATGAACTGCCTTAATCACGAGGTAACAAAGTTAAAAGAGGAACTTATACTGCAGACTGACAACGTAAACTCTTTAGAAATTCAGGTATTAAAAAGATTTTCGATTTAAATATCGCATGCCATGCATTTTTGGATTCTTCCTTTCTCCCTCCCACCCTCTGATTGCGTGTTGAAAATGACCTGATTATTTTCACGATTGTTCCTATTTTTAGTGTGGATATCTTTAAAACGGTATGGATTTTATTCTCTACTTTCCTTTTTTTATCACCTTTATTATTTTTTCTTTCCATTTTAATCCACTAACAGGTGAGAAATTGAATGTTTTTCTGCTATTCGTAATCAAACGCTTTTTAACTTCCATGCTTTTAAATTTGACAGCTTAAGTTTTTTTTGCTAAATGCTTTTCAATTTAAAAAATATCTTGCTTCATTTGAAATCAATCTTTTTAACTTTTTCGCACTTTCATATTAACTGCTTTAAATCGGGGTTATAAAATCCGAAAGCTCAATTCTATAATCGGTTATTGCATGTAATCCTTTAATTAATTATTAATTTAGTATTGAATACTTAATTATAAAGTTTGGTTTAATTTTGAAGCCCTTGAATTTAACATTTTTCAGTTTTTGAATCTTGGATTTGTAAATACTATTTTTTTTTTAAGTTTGTTAATTTTAAAATATTAAATTGAAAATATTATAAATGAGAAAAATTTACAATTTCTAATACCGAATATAAAAATTCACAAAATATAATACGGAAAATACAAATTCACGAATTTTTGGTTCCGAATTGTGGAAATCAATCTTCATGCTATGTATTAAATTTTCAATTTTTAATCTCGGAATTTTTTATTACCCAAAACAAAAGAAAAAATTTGAAATTGTAATTCCAAAATTTTTTAGTTTGAATGAAAGTTTTAAATATTTCAATTTTTTCGAATTCAATTAACATTTAATTATTTTGTAGCTAGCATTAAAGGAAAAGGAGATTTTCCGATTAAGAAAAATGCTCGAGGGAGGTCGACCTTACAACGCAGTTTCCAAAGATTGTTCATGTAAAAAGTCAGAGAAAATCCACAGCATGCGAGATTGTTGTGAAGGTAGCGAATTGAAAATTTTGCAACAGGCAAAATGCGATTTGGAACGTCAGCTCAAAGGTGATAATTTATTTAAATAAAATTTTGTAAAACTTGAGTATTTAGAATCAAGTTTCACTTTTACTAAATTTTTTTTTGTATCTTGAAAGAAAAATATAGTTTTTAGGAAGTTACTTACTGTTTTAAAGTCCAGTAAAGGATCTTGAAATCTCACGTTAAAAGCCTTAAATTAAAATAAATATAAATAATCAAAATTTAAAATCTCTTGAAAACTATAAAATTGTCGAATATTGAATTTGGGACTATGTTTTTTAAAACATGTTTTAATACTATTTTTGGGAATTACAGAAGCCTTGAATAAACAGCACGAAGCAATGTCTCAAGCGCTGAAGTTAGCAGAACGAAATGAAGAACTAGAGAAAGAACTGAGAGACATTGACCACATCGCTTTGGCTGTTGAAGCAGATTGTAATACAACAGTGAAAGAAAACAACAGAAGAGTTTGTAGGCTGCAGGTAAAGTTATTCAGAATTAAAAAAAAAAAAAAATAAATTAAATTAAAAAAATTAATTTATTGGATTATCGAACAAGGCCTTTTTTTTATTTATTTAGGAAAAACTGGAAGATGTAATGACTCAGGTACACGCTCTTGAAAGTGAATTAGCAGAAGAGAGACGAAGAGTACAGGAATATAAAGCTGATTTGGATACCAGTAAATTTGAAAAGCTGGACCTTCAACGAATTCTTGAATCAACTCTGGACGAGAAAAAGAGATTGACGGATCGAATTAATCATCTCACCGTTATCGGTAATTATCGCAGTTTTCAAACTCGAAAAACCTCTATCTTCAAAGTATTGAATTTAAATATTAGCAATATTATTTAATTGGACAATTAATGATATAAAAAGCAATATTTTTACTTTTTCAAACAAGTTCGATTTGAGTGAAAATGCTCGACTTGAATTACTTTTGAAAATTGCTAGCAATTATTTAATTTTGGAATATGCCTTGGTTTATAATTTTTTAATTTTGAAGCGTTAAAAAATGTTTAATATTTTTTTTCAAAACTTAAACATTGAATATTTTAATAGGTATAATTAAACTACTAAATTTTAATTAATTTTTTTTAACTTTTTACTTCTGGAAATGTTTTCATTTTGAAATACATAGGTCAACTTTTAAATTTTACAATTCCGAGCACTCCAACTTATTTTTAATTTAATAATCCTTCCATTTAAAATTTTATACAATTAAATCCTTCCTTATTTTTTACTAATAGAAAAGTATAGAAATTGGTAATAAACAAAATATACATACGAAAAAACTCTGCTAAATAATCAGAATTACAGAAAAGAATTTATCTGAAGATTTGAAGAAAGCATCGAAAGAGTGCGAATATCAGAAACAACAAGTGGATAAACTGTCGAAAGAATGTGAATTTCAGAAGCAAGAGTTGAAAAAATTCGTGCAAGGTGGCGCGGGAGACGAGTTAAAAAAATTGAAAGAAAGGGTAGAGAAGGGGGATAAGAATGAAAAGAATAAAGGGAAGAAAACTTTGAAGAAAAATTCGGGTACTATACCAAATTCTTCAAAGAAGTGAATCAGAAAACCGTAATGATTTGATTTTAATTTTTAGATTTTAATACACTGAACTATTTCTTCTTTTACATTCAAATTATTATATGTATTTTAAATCTAAATTCTCTTTTTTTGTAGATAAATGTAATTATTTTCTGTTTTATATATTTTATAATGTTAAATTCATTATTTTTAGCGTCAAGGAATCGGAAAAGCACCCTTTCACCCACGAGGCAGGACAACGGACCAAAAACAGATAATCGGAATTTCAATCAAGAGGAGGAAATTGTGAATGAGGACAACAGACAAATTTCGAATGACGTTCAAAGGATTCTTTACGAAAAAGAATCGATTATCGCTAGCGTAAGATATTCTAAGGGATTTTAAAGGGTTTCAAAATATTTCCAAGAATTTCCAGGGATTTTAAGGGATTTAAACTTTCAATAGAATTTATAAGCTTATAAAATTAAAAATTTTAACTGAAAAGGATTTCTCAAGTTACATGAGATAAATAAAGAGTAATGCGGTGCATCAATGCTGCTCGAGACTGTTGCCTTGGATTCCTTCGAGTATTTTTTTTAAATGTCCCATATTTAGTTTCAATATAAATTTTATTGCAGTTGAAGACTTCTAATTCATAAAAATTATTTTCCAGTTGCAGAACAAATTGAGCGCCCTTGAAGCAGAGCGAGATTACTTCAGAACAGAATACAGCAAAGTTCAAGACCAGTATAGCAAAAATTCCAGCAATGATAACGTAAGAAATTACAATCCTAAAATTTTCCTTTCAGAGGAAGAATCCAAAAAAAGCTTTTTTAGAATTGTCCAAAAACTCTCGAATTTCTTAAAAATTTCATAAAATCGCCAATGACTGAAGACTAATCTTTAATCTCTTTAAATTTTGTAATCCTTTTAAGGGCATGTGTTACTTACTATATGAGCAAGTTTAAATAACCCGGGTTTTTTTCTACAATTTTTACATTTTAAAAAAAATTTTAGTCAACAACCATCCGTATTTACGTTCTTGACGGATGTTGACTATAATTTTTTTGAAAATGTAAAAATTGTAGAAAAAAACCCGGATTATCTAAATTTGCTCATATGGTAAGTAACACATGCCCTTAAGGCTATGTATTACTTATCCTATCCCAACTTTACCGACTTTTTTTTCGCTGCAACTAGCTACAACCACTGCAACATTACTTCTAAATTTACTGAGATATCAAAGTGAAAATTTCTATAATTAAAGTTAAATCATTAAGGTATTTTTATGTTACGTTTATAAATTTTTATTAAAATAACAAAAAATTCCAAAATAATTTTTATTATAATTAAATATTTAGGACCAGATAAATGTGTTTTAATGATTTAAGTTTAATTTTAGAATTTTTCAATTTGATATCTGAATAAATTTAGAAGTAAATTTGTAGAGAAAAATAATATCGTTAAGGTATAGGGATCGGATAAGTAATACATGGCCTTAAGAGTGTTGAAACCCTTAGTTATCTTTTATACTATTTCCTTTCTTCTTAAAAAACGATCTGCAGGAATCGTGGATGCAAACATGTGAGTTAAAGCGAAAGCTGTGTGAAAAGGAACGAGCATTGGCTGAACTAATGCGCGAGAAGAAAGAACTCTGTCGTGAAAAATTCAATCTCGAAGCAAAATTGCAAGGCAGCAAGCAACAGCAGAAACGAACTTGCGTTTCTTGCAGTTCTTACAGTCCTTGTAATTATTCGCCATCGCAATCATCTGGTGGAGATATAAACGCGAAAGTCAGTGAAAGATTTCCTGTCGATATTTTGAAATATCCTTTCTTTCTTTTTCATTTTATTATTTTTATTTAACAAAATAAATTTCAGAATTTTTCTTTAAAAAACTTAGATTTCGGTAGTTCAGAAACAATTGAAATTTTATGATGACTGACAAATCGAAACAAAAAATAATTTCAGACTGTAAAATTTCCAAATTTAACCAATTAAAGAAATTTTTTTAAATAAATATTAATTTTGTTGAGAAATAATTTTTTTGTTTCGAATAAAATAAATGAATGTTAATAAAACGATTTTTTAATTGTTTAAATTGATGAATTTTAGAACGACGACAATTTTTCAGTGTTGGGAATTTTTTAATGTCTGAAATACTATATTTCGAAAATTTTTTTGTTTGGACTTTAATGGGACGACTGACAATTCACGAAAAATTAGGTTTCCGACACTGTAAAATTGCCGACAACATAAAATTCTCGACACTTTAAAATGCCCGATCGAAAATTGACGACAATATAAAATTCCCGACATTGTTGCAACAAATGTCCGTCAAAAGTTAAAAAAGCTTTTGACAAAAATGAACAAAAATTTTCACAACTCTCTAGTTATAATTAAAATTTTTTATATTTGGAAATTAAAATAACTTGACCAACAAGAACAAGACTTGTTTTTTTTTTTAGATTTCTCAATTTTCGAAATCGAAGGTTAAGCCTCATTTTTATTTCCTTAAAATGTTTCGACTTTCAGAAGAATGTCAAACAAGATCAATAAATTGATTTTGTTTATAAATTGTAATTTATTTTATTTGAAATAAATTGGCACAGTTTTAGAACAGTTTTAATTCTCTCGCACTTCAGTTTAATATTTTGTGTTCATAGATTAATAAAATTTATTTTTTAGGTAATCTTGGATCGCTTAGAACGCGAGAGAGACTCGGCAAGAGCAGACGTCGAGCGTTTAGTGGAAGAACGCGACGCCTTACGCGAACGATTGAAGGTAAACTTTTCATACATTTCCTCCATTGAGATGGCAAAAAAGAATCTCGCATTCCTTGTTGGTTCAACACTTAACTAACTCGCTCTCTTCTCCAGAGGGAAGAAAATTTGGGTCCTGCATGCACTTTTCTGTGGAAGTAACACACCCTTTTAGTACAAATAAAATGCTTCACTTACAGATGTTTTATAAAATTTGTTTTCTTTTTCGTCGTCGAGTTTGACTCTTTCAATTTCGTAAAAAATCTTCGAAATTTTAAGTTCATTAATTTTTAAGCTATCAAATTTACTTTTTAAACTTATTAATTTTATATTAAAAATATTCAAATTATGTCTAATTTTTTCGCGTCAACTTTAAGTACTCGCACAAAGCAGGATAATACTTGTAAAATTATTTTAATAAATCTATTAGATTCCATAGAAATTTACCTTTAAAATGAGCCCAAGAAATTTAAAAAATGTGTATTTCGAAAATTATTGATATTTTTATAAAGCATTAAAATTTGACGGTTTTCGCAATATCTTTTTAAAAAATTGACAAAGTAACTTTGTTCTGGGCTCATTTTAAGCAGAATTTTGACAGCTTTTAACGCTTTTAACATACTTGAAAGAAAAAATTTAATCTTTGATGTAATTAAATTTAAAAAGGGTTCATCTACAGACGAAAAAGATATTTGATACTAATAATTATTAAGTAAAATGAATTTGAATTTTGAGGATAGAATTTGAACCCAGCACCAATAATTATTATTTTTAACTTCAACTAGTCGCATGTATGATATGATTGGGACTGAACTTTGAGAATTCTGGGTCTTTGTGGGTGTTGTGGGTGTAGATGGCTACAGAGGCACATACTTCTGAGCAGCGAAGGTTGAGGGAAAGTCTTCATGAAGTAGAAACAAGGTTGAAACATGTTGAGCGCGAAAGACAAGAACTTTTGACGACGCAGGGCACCAGGCGAGCTACCATCAACGGCCTTGAAGATCAACTCGAGGATATGAAGGAGGAACTCAAGAAGACAAAGCAGGAATTGGCTGATCAGAGAACTCAATATTTCCAATTGAGGTGTGCTGCGATATATTTTCAAACTTTCACATTTTCATTTCTCTAAATTTTTATTTATTTATTTTTTGGATTCGAGGTTATCCTTATATTTTTATGAAAAAAATATAAGTTGTTGAGACCAACAGGGTTATTTGATTTATTTATTTATTTTTTTTAATGTCTAATGACAAAATTTTTACAAAAATATTCTATACTTCAACATATATTTTTCTCAAATGTTTTCAAGATGTACCTCAGGACCATAAAAATTTGTGGATTCTTATTTTTCGGAAATTTGTTCCAATTTTCTCTGAAACTCTATTTGAAAATTGTCTCATTGGTCTCCATTGCATATAATTTTTTCATAAAAATCTGTAACGCTAATAACCGATTTTAAAATTTAAAAATTTTATATATTTAAAATATTTTAGTGAAATTTTAAGGGAATTAATATGTTTCCAATAATTTTAAGAGATTTTTAGGAATTTTAAAAGATTTTAAAGTTTGTCGTGGAATTTAAAGGATTTTAAGAGATTTTTATATTTTTAAATTATTCTGCAGAATTTTAGGGGATTTCAAAAGATTTCATTTCATTCAAAAGATTTAAATCGACTATTATACGAATTTTTTTGAAATTTCAAAACCATTATTATTAAAAATTTATTTCCATTTCGAATACTTTTCTGTCAGGGAAATTTGTCTGAAAGTCAGGGATAAGTCAGAGAAATATCAGGGAAATTGAAAAATTGAATTTTGTGGCCTGCAACCCTGATTCCAGATTGGTAAATTTTTTTTCGAACTTCTTTCTGTTCTTTTATTTAATTCCTTAAAATAAAAAAGGATTTCTTTCTTTATTATTACTATTGTGTATTATTATCTAATAATAGTTATATTGTAATTAATTGATCATTTCTGATCTTTGTCACGTAGAGCGTTGCAAGATCAAACGGATCAAGCCCTCGGGGATGTGCAGGGTCAACTCTCTCAATCCGAGACCGAATTGTCCAAGGCTGTCGATCGCAACCGAAATATGGAACAGCAGCATGTGCAACTTGAAAATCAAGTCAAGGAATTGAAACAAGAGATTAACACCCTACGCGCCAGCATGACACAATTAGATCAGGAAAAAGATCAGTTGCTAGTAAGAAATCGTAACAACTACATCTTTTCGCCTTTACTTCAACAAAATAGAAAATCAGCAAACCCTTTTTTCAACAATCTGTTATTTCCGAAAAGTTTTCTCTGCATATAAATTATGCAACGTTCACAAGTTCAGAAAGGATTTTCTCAATTTTTGTCGTTTTTTATAAAAAAAAATATATTTATAAATATTTATATTTTATATATATATATATTTTTTAGATGATTCTTGATGAAAAAACTGAGAGGATAGCAGCTCTCGAACGAGAATTGCAGTCCAAGGAACAACAAGCGATGGGTGTAGAACAGCAAATTCGAGAATTGCAGCACAGAAATCAGTGAGTTATTTTTATAAAAAAAAGGTTTTTAAATTCTTTTAAATTTTTTGAAAAAAACTTGTAAAATCTTTTTAAATTTCATAAATGTTTTAAAGTCCCTAAACATTTACTTATTTCTTTTTAAAACTTCAAAAATTTTTTTATTTTTTTTTAAGCTTCTAAAATGAATCAAAATTATAAAAAAAATTTTGCATTTGCTTTTAAATATTCTAAACTTTTTTTTGATATTATTTAAAAAGCTTTGAAATATATATATATTTTTAAAAAATTTATTTAAGCTCGTGTCCGCGTGTGCCTAAATTTCCGTACGAATAAATGGATTTTTTCGGTCTAACTATCCGAATATTTTTGTTAAGATTTTATATTTACAACGATTTAAAATTGTTGTGAAGGATTACAAAAAAGTTTGACTTTTTTTTGGGCATTAGGAAGTTTCCATGTATTTTACCAGAATCATAGTTGAAAAATTTCAAGGTATACATTTCTTCAGTTTAAAAAAATGTCGAAAAATTTGCCAATATTCAGAAAGATCAAAAAAATTTTCAAGAGTTATTTTATGCAACTTTTAAGAAGGTCAAGGATCTTCAAAATATTTCTAAGTATTCTAAGATATCTGGAGTTAAATTCTTGGAAGTTACTTGAAATCTTTTGAAACTTCTTGAAATCTCAAAACATTCCTCAACTTTCTTTTTAATTCCTCAAGAACGTTAAAACTTTCTTATAAGCTTTTGAAACACCCTTAGAAATCTTTTTCATTCTTTTGTAAATCCTGGAAATTTTTTGAAATCTTTATAAATCACTTAAAATCTTTAGAAATCTCAAGAACTCTCTTGAAAACGTTAAAAAAAATTTTTTAATCTCTAGAAATATTATTGCAATTGTTTTGAAAAATCCTTAAGATTGTAGAAATTAATTATTATTTAAGGAAACGATGTTGCATTACTTTTTTGATAGTGTGAAATATTAATATCAAATGGTTTTATGTTTTTTGATCTACTATTATTTTTACATTCTTGGTAAGATTATCATTTAAAAAGAATAGTAGACCAAAAAACATAACACCATTTGATAAAAATTAATATTCTTTGTGTATTGATACTTTTGTACGAAACTCCTTGATTTGAAAATTACATATAATTCATAAGCCTTAACGCACATGATAGTGCAAAACTTGGAAATTTAGAAATATAAACACCAAGTAAATTTGCAAATCATTTAATTCAAATTATATACATGACTTAATCTAGGTTCGTTCCGTGCTTCACAAAAACGTGAAACGCGTACGAGTATTTACAAATATTTACAAAAATCCATTGATGTATTCTGAATACAATTAGAAAATCTATCAGTTTCTTTTGTTTCAGTCTCTAACTCCCAGAAACTTGGCACAGTTCGCTTTCACGAAGTTTTCTTTTTCTTCAAGGTCGTTAGGTCATAACCCCGTAGACCTAACCCTGGCATTTAAAAATCTAGCAAGACTGACAGCAGGAGGCTGACAGCCACCTGGAGAAATAATATTGTTACTCTCGAGATCCAAAGTCTCATTTTCATTTATTCTCGTATATCCAGGTCGACATTCGCATCTGGCTTTCGGGAATTTTCCCTTCTGCCAGAGGGCGCCCTTTGGTATTCGTTGAGCCACGAGCCACTCGCCTTCGGTGCAAGGACCTTGGGTATAGAGTTTATAGCAAGTTTTGTTCAAAAAGGCGCTGCCGGGAACATCCTCACAATTAAGTCCTTTGTCCTCCGAACACTTTCCGGAATCTTTAAAGGCACTAGTGCAACCACAAACTCCTCGGTAGCTGATTCCATCGATAGAGGGCCGCGTGCTGTAGTCATAGATCACGATTTGCCCGTTCGGACAAGGTCCACGTGAGCCAGTTTTGTAGCAAGTTTTCTCAGTAGGAAAGAAAAGTCTTCCACGCCTGAAAATTTATTAAAAGAAGAAAAGTTTAAAACTTAAGATTTAAGATTGGGATTATATTATCCCTTCAGATCCTATTGCTATCATCTCTCAACCCCTTTGCAAACCTCCTTATTTAAATATCCAATAAATGAACCCTAATCTATACATTTCTGAAAAACTGAAAGAAATTCCGATTTTTATAGCTTTGTTTTCCCTTTATTTTTTTCTCTTTCTCGTTTGTTTCTTTTATTTTCTTCTGTTTTCTTTCTTTATTTCTTCGGTTATTATTTCTCCATTTTGTTATGATTTTATGATTTTTTGATCGCTAATTTTCGAACGTCATATTTATAAAGAAAAAATCGCGAGGTGGAGTGAAAATCTAAAAATTTATATTTTAACGAATATCTTCTGTGATTATTACCTGCAAGGGACGGGAACACAACTCGTTGAATTTACTAACATTTGGCCACTTTCACAAGGCCCTCTTGTGTAAACCCTGTAGCAAAGTCCATTTTTGTAAGGCACATGACCCAGTTTACATTGGCATGTGGCTTGAAGAGGAGTTTGCTCATCTAAATTTTCCGCTTCATGTGTGATAACAAAGTGTTGACCAGGCAAGCAAGGTCCAATCCCACCTGAAAAAATATAAAACAAAATATGAAATATGATTTCCATGTTGCAAATGAATTAAGGCCATGTATCAATTATTTAATTCCTACCTTACCGTCTTAGATTTTTTTGTTGTAATTTTAAATATTTAAGACTAGGTAAACCTTCCTTAGTAGCTTTTATCTCATTCTTTACATTTTCAACTTCATATCTCTTTTCTTTTGGACAGCAGTTCTTACAAAGGAGTGTCGGTAAGGTCGGAATCGAATAAAAGCGATATATAGTCCACCTCACGATTTAATTTGTGAATAAAACTTGGGGAAATGAAAGTTATGCTTCATTATCTTTCAGATAGATTCTTATCAATAGCACGGAAATATCCATTATAGCCGTTAACGTTATTTTTTAAAGTTTTTTCAACATAAACAAAGTAAAATAAACTACTAATCAACTTACCCAGCTGGTAGCACATTTTGTTAGGTAGATAATAATGAGGTAGATCAGAATGGCACCCACAATTTCCTCCGGGTAGGAATAATTCACCAGTTTCAGTGCAAGGTCCTCGAGTATAATGTTCATAACACCCGCCTCCTTCTCCGGGCCAATAATATCTTCCTAACTCTCCCTTCTGTGAACAGGAACAGGTTGTCAAACCGTCTTCGCCAACTGTCAGAAGTTCACCTTTTGGACAAGGACCCTTCGTGAATTTCGGATAGCAAGAACCGTCCCTAGGCCAATAGATGTCGCCTTTTTCTAAACAGGGTTCAGGATCTCTGCAGACGCCCCATCTTTTCTTAGAGCTAAACAATTTTTAAATGGAGTTAACGAATTGTGATTTTTCTTTTAAATATAGAAAGTATATATTTACCTCTCATTTTCTGGGACAGGGGCAAAAAATTGGCCCCGAGGACAGGAGGCTCTGGTGAATATTGGGTGGCAGAGGGCGTCCCTTGCTGATTGGGCCGTTCCTGGCGGACATCTACATTCGGCTACTGTTCCCCCTCCTTCGGCGGAGGGGCCCAATTCCATTGTTTCTGGACAAGGTGCTCCTATCTGTTTAGTGAAAAATTAAAAAAAAAAATTAATGTAGATCAGACATTCAAATAGAGGGAGCTACCAATAATTTGTTTTTGAAGTAAAATGGAAAGATGTATTGCACTACATTACTATGTATTACTATGTATTGCATTACTATATATTTTACTATTACTTCGTGATATATTGGTATTTAATGAAAACCACTAAAAAAATCCATGAAGGAAAAAAGAAACCATCAAGTTTCCCCCTCTTATTCAACTGTGCATGCGTCGCGCTCGACATCTGATTGGTTGCTATTTTCTCGCAGTTTAAAATACTAAAAAATATTATATTGATTGATTATCATAAATAATGGCATTTTAATTTATAGAAATGTCCATTAGATCGAAATTCATGAATTTTTATAAAAATAGAAATTAATTAAATGCATATTTTTTAAATTAAAAATATCTTTTGATACTCACTTGAATATGCATTTAATTAATTCTTATTTTTATTAATATTAATTAATTTCGATCTAATGGACATTTTTATAAATTGAAATGCCATTATTTATAAAAATCAATAAAGATAATACTTTTAGCATTTTAAACTGCGCGCGAGTAGCCTTCTTCTTCTTCTTGTTTCTTCATTGGCTAGTGCCTGCTTGTAAAGCTTTGCACATACGGCCATAACCAGGTCGCGAGTAACCACCAAACAGATGCCGAGTGAGAGGCATGCGCAGTTGAATAAGGAGCACAAATTGGAAGCACTGGAATCGATCCATAAAAGAGTGGTGGTAAGCGTGGTAAGAGAGGGGATTCCCGAGGTTTTTACTCATTTTCTCTCGCGTTGGATATCTGAATGAGAATGTACCCACGCAACAGAAAGAGTTTTTATTATTTTCTTGCCTGAAATATTTTGTAACATTTCCCATCTGCTGGCCAGAACAAAAGTTGCCAACCTCGCGGTTGGGCTGCACAAGGATTGCTGGATGGATTTGCCCAGGGTGGAGGAACTATTGCGGCCCTTGCGCTGACCAATAGCAAAAACCCAAAAATTTTGCTCTGAGATCTCAGCATTGCCCTGTAAAAATGAAAGAGTCTTTAAAATATATTTTTTTTTGTTTTTGTTTTCGCTATCAACTTGTAAGGAGTTGTGAAAAATGAATATTGTCTCTCCATAGTTTAGTGAGTAGCAGACCGACAATCTAAAGACCTGGGTTCGATTCCCAGTGAGGCTAGAATTTTTTCACAACATGAAAGTCAATATTCAAAATATTGACAAAATTTAAAAAGAATAATAGACCAAAAATATAACACTATTTCATATAGATATATTTAATCTTGCGGATGATTAACATTGGAATCTGAAATCGTCACTGTTGGAACTTGTTTTCAACACTTTTAACCCCTAGGTTCCGCAAGTAACTTCAGTTATTTTGGAAAGTAAATAAAACTACAAAAAGATTTTCTGCTTTATATTTTACACCATAATATTATGTACAGTTCTTCCAACGCGGGCCCCAGGCTCTACTGCGCATGCGTCGCGCACGGCATCTGATTGGTTGCTATTTGCGTGCAGTTTTTTTGCGCGGGAATAACAACGAATCAGATGCCGAGAGCGACGCATGCGCAGTGGAGTCTGGGGACCGCATTCGGAACACTTGGGAACACTGAATGTATACAATTTTTTAGAAACTATTAAATGTTTATGTCCGTGAGCCTAACCTTCAGGGGAAATAAAATGACGATACTTTCACTGTTTCATTATGGCAATGGCATTGTCCCTGATAGCCTGGATGCAATGCTATGATGTGCATACAGAATAACAATGATAGCCATATTTCGCAGAGTCACTCCATCCACATACCAAAATTGAATTTTCTCCTTTTTTCAATCTCACCAATTGAAAGAGATAAATTTAGAAGTAAAAAAAAAAAGATACACTCGAGTCTCCCAAATGTCAATTTCCCAAATCTCAAGTTCTCCCAAATGTCAAGACATGATTCTCTCAAATGTCAAGTTCCTGTTTCTCAAATCACACTTGAAACCATTGCGCACGCGTTGCGTTCGGCATTTGATTGGTTGCTATTCGCAATTGATGTGACTATAGAGATAAAAAATGTCTTGACATTTGGGAGACTCGAGTGTAATAATAATAATTATTATTATTATTATTATTATTATTATTATTATTATTATTAATATTATAGGTATGACTGTTCTTTTTAATTTTTGTCAATATTTTAAATATTGACTTTAAGGCCATGTAAGACTTACCTGATCCCTACCTTACCGACATTTTTTTCTCTGCAACTTGTACATTTATTGAAATATCAAATTGAAAATTTTTAAAATTAAAGAAAACATGCTAAGGTATGTTTATCTAGTCTTAAATTTTTGTAAAAATAAAAAAAAAATTTCCAAGAAATTTTTTTTTTATATAAATGTCAATGTTTAGGACCAGATAAACGTACCTTAATGCTTTAGCTTCAATTTTAGAAATTTTCAATTTGATATCTCAATAAATGTAAATGTATCGTTGCAAAGAAAAAATGTCGGTAAATTAGGGATCGGGTAAGTCTTACATGGCCTTAAAGTTGTGAAAGAATTCTCTCTAGCCCCACTGGGAATCGAACCCAGGTCTTCAGGTTGCCGGTGTGGTGCTTTATTTACTAAGCTACGAAAAGACTAGATTCAAATACATATATATTTATTTATATGAATGTTATAAAAGTCTAGAAATATGTTTGACGGAAATGGAACGAGGCGTATCTGGTGGGCGGTTTTTAATTATGGTTGAGCTCATAATTGAAACCACGATATAAATGCGTTGTTTCGTTCCTGTTCGAGAAGCAATAATTATAGTAAAAGACAACCATAGTTTTGTTCTGAAGCAGGCGATTTCTCTAAGAATTCACTTTTTTAAATCTCACGCAAATGAATTTAAATATAATGTCCCATTTTTAATACAATGAGGTCCGAAAAACAAGTGCCAAAAATATGAGACTCAAAATATTTTAAATATT
>CAJFCO010000106.1:1284733-1304133 GCA_904066015.1 Synergus gifuensis | reverse complement strand
ATATATATATATATATATATATATATATATATATATATATTATTAAATATTATTTATTTATATAAGTATATTAGGAAATAAGTCCCAAAAAGTTAAAATCTAATTATATGAGACCCAGAAAAAGAGTTCTAAAATTTAATGCCTAAAGCAGCTTAAAGATAAGGTCAAAAAATTTTCAAAAAATATAAGTACCCAAAATAAGCCCGAAAAAATTACAAAATAATTAAACTTTAAAATATTTATTTTTTTTGTATTTAAAAATTAACAATTTTCTTATTTGACGCCTTTTTTTTTGATTCCAAATAATATGATCCGGAATTCAGGAACAGGACCTTGCCTTATAACACGAAGGTTATTGCAGGTGAAAGTAAAAAAATATTTATTCACTCGTTGAAGTGATCAACTTGAAAAAAAGAACAAAAAAACAAGTTAAATTTCATTGTTTTTTTTTTTATTATTTTTTAAAAGTATGTTTAATAGGGTACAATTGTAATATGATTAGTAAAAAATTGAAAATAACTAAAATTTATGAAGTAAATTAAAATTAAAATTAAATTAATAAAATTAAATTAAACTGAGTCAAATCAGTGATCCGGAGAAACTAATAATTAACAGCAAGACAAAAAAAATTTTTTTTGCTCATTTCTCGAATATGTAAAGTAACTTTTTTCTAAAAAATTATTTTTCGTTATCCAAC
Source organism: Synergus gifuensis (assembly GCA_904066015.1). Classification (NCBI taxonomy): domain Eukaryota; kingdom Metazoa; phylum Arthropoda; class Insecta; order Hymenoptera; family Cynipidae; genus Synergus; species Synergus gifuensis. The sequence continues at coordinate 1,303,436 of CAJFCO010000106.1, read as the reverse complement.
GTTCAATCAAGTCTAGAATGTAGACGGTGAAAAAAGTGAGAGTGTGCCATAAAATCGCATTAAATATAATTTTGTATGGGACTTATGGCTATGACTCCGCACTAGTTAAAATCTTATTCTCATAAGGTTCATTACACAATTGATTAATTGCGGGTTACTTAGGCGGGTCGCGCTTTACATCAGAACTTTCACGTTCGCGTCATTTTTTTTTTCCTCTGTCTCTGAATATATTAAAATTTCCGGTCCACTAAAATATTTAATAAATCTGACCTTTAATTAAATTAAAATGTAAATGTAGTTGTGAATGTAGTTGTAAATGTAGATTCAAGTTTGAAGCGGTCAAGTTTGAATAATTAAAATATATAAAAAATAATTTTAATTGAAAATGTACATCAATTATTTACATAAAACTAATTTTAAAAAAAACCGAAATTTTATTGACCAATTATAACAAAAGATGGTTAAAAGAAAATGGCGACTTTGTTTGGCAATGAAGGTGACATGAGAAGAAAATTGTCTGTTATTTTATTAACTTTTTATTTAGTTACGAAATTAGAAAATTACAAATTTATATAGTTACAAAATTAGTTTCTCAAAATTTAAAATTTAACTTTAAAAAAAATTAAAGATGGACACCTGTCTAATGTGTCCATATTGCTGTTTACCTTGTGGTGACAACGGCAAGAGCTACAGGTAAATGATCGAAATTAGTTTCGCTCTTGTTTTATTACGTATTTAAACAAATTGTGTTGTTTTTTTCTGAAGGCAACATTTTCAACAATTTAAAGACTTTCGTTACAGAAAAATTGATTGAATTCATTCGATTTCTTGTAAATTCATTAAAATTTTTTTTAAAATCACCTGGAAATTGCTTTGAATTTCTGAATAGAAAATAGAAAACGATTTGAAAATGGTTTTTTGTTTTTAAATGTGATTTTCGTTTATAAACTTTGCAAACGGCAATTACATTTCTCAGGCACAATAAATCTAAAGACCATAGTTCACATTACGTGATAATTATGGTGCCGGCGCATCGAGATTAATTCAAGTATACTTTCTTCTATATTCCTTTCTTTGATCGCGTACCTGCGTACTGTGCGGCCTTTCAAAACATTATTGAGTTACATAAATCGCTCATAATATTCCGCGTGTCAAGGATCACGCGATTCTTCAGAGGAATCATTTACTTACGATTATGAACGGGCGAAAGTGGAAAAGAAAAATTATTTCCGCGTCTATTTTTTATCTATATTTTGGAATCAAAATATATTAACACATCTCTCTATAACCCTCATGTGATACGCCCTTGTTCACCCCCGTGTGATATACGCCTTTCTTGACCCCCATGAAACATACACCCTTATTAACCCCAACGTAACATTCGCTCTTATTGACCCCTCGCAAAGTACACCCTTCTTGACCCCCATGTGACACGTTATTATTGATCCCCCATATGACATACGCTCTTCTTAACCCCCACGTGACATACGCCCTTCTTGACCCCCACGTGACATACGCCTTTATTGAACCCCTTTCGAACACGTGACATATGCCCTTCTTGACCACCCCTCGACCATATGACATACGTGCTTCTTGACCCTCACATGATATACGCCCTTATTCACCCTCATGTGACATACGCCCTTCTTGACCCCTCCACTAATCAGGTGATTGGTGTTTAGCCATTTTCAATGAAATCAATGAAATTAAGTTCATTCATTACACATATATTTTGGTTCTAATATTTTAATTTATTTTAAAATAAAAATATAAAATAATGGGGGAGTTCAATAATTAATTATTTAAGTGATTAAGTAATTAATAGCAATATCAATTCAATATTAGAAACCATAGAATTCATCAGAATTTTAAACGGCGAGTAGGCGCGCGAAAAGCGTAGGAGGGCCTTATCCCCCCTTATTATTTATAAAATTACTCATAAAATCATAATCAATTAATCATAATAATTCAGAATAATTTAGAATGAATAAAAGTATCTTTTGAATATGTTTCGACCTTGAACGAAGAAAGAAAATTATTTAACATAAAAGAACAGCTGCAATTTATGTTTTTGTTATTAAATACTTTATATTTGTTTTCAATATCTATTTCGACGTACGCAAACAAATTGTTTTCGTAGACTAGAATAAGTTGAGTTACGATTCTCATACATAATTAGTAAGAAGTAAATTATTCTTATGTGATTTAATCTCATGAAATTTATTGATTATTATTGTGGAATATTGCCAGTAAACAATATAACTGTTTTAAGTCTCTTGACGACAATTTACATACATTAACCGTTTTTATTAATAAACATATAAGCTGTTGATCGCCTTGAGAAGATTCTTGAAGAATTCCTCTTTTTTTAACCTTCATTCGATTTAATTAAAAGGAAAAACCAGAGAATGGTTTACAATAATAGTTTTAGATACCTCAACGTCTTTTGCAAAATTTAATTTTGTATAATAATATATATCTACAAAATCAGTGAATCTAGGCTTCCTTGAGCTTTAACTTTAATTTTAGAAATTTTCAATTTGATATCAATCCCAAGGGTTTTCACACGATTTCAGGAAATTTCGAAGGGATATCATGGAATTTTCAAGAATTTCCAAGAATTTCAAGAGCTTTTTCTGTGTTTCAAATTTTTTTTTTTTAGGATTTTCAAAGGATCTCATGGGATTTTAAATATTTCAAAATATTTAATAGTATTTAGGGAACTTTAAGGGATTGTATTATATTCTTTAAAACTGAGTGGGATTTTAGGGAGTTTCAAGGAATTTTAAGGATGTCAAGGAATTTGAAAAAAAAAACAAGCGAAAATGAAAGTTATTATAAAATTTTTAAAATTAAATTTTCCCACAAAAAAAAACGTGAGATATGAGAAAATATTTTTAAAAAATTTAAATTATAAAAAAAAAAATTCCACGGTACACAGTGGAATTTTTATTATTATTTTATTATCAATTTATATTAACATTATTACTCAGCTTTTATTTCTTAACTTTTTATTTCTTGAACTTTAAAAAAGTTAAATAATGTTATTTTTTTATTTAAAATCGAATAATGAAATAAATAATTCTCTTTTTTTCTTTTTAAATTTAATTTTTATGATTAAGTAAGCAGTTCGCATAAAGTTCGTGTTATGTTATTAAATTGAAAAAAAATGGTTATAAAAAATTGACGAAAACTTACGATGAATCTTGGTCCTAATCCAAAATTGAGAATAAATTTGATGTTATTGTTACATCACTAAATTTTCACATAAATTTACAAAATTTCTGATTTTCGACGTGCACGTGTGCTTCATTATTCGCGACGAAAGTTAAAAATATAATTAGCGAAGGTCTTGTCGTCGCGAGTCTCGCATGAGGACTGACTTCTGGTTCTAGAGACGAAGAGACCGTGTTCGTTACTTCGTTTCGTGCTTCGTGCACAGTGGAGGCAACTATTACCTAACTCAGTGAATCTGAAATCGAATCTGACAGTAGAGCCGGTTGTCGAGTGCTTATAGGTCCTCTAAGTCTTCCTTTGTCAGGGACGAAGGTGAAAATTGAGAAAAAGTTGCAGCAGGAAGAAGCCTAGGAAATATTTCAGAAGAGCATTCTTAGGAATATCCAATTTTTGCTATTAATCGACAAAAGTTTTTCAAAAATACTATAAAGAAATTATGTAACTGCCATTTGCAACGTTTAAAAATGAAAATCAACATTTTTTAAAATCCGATTATAAGTCGTTTTCTATTACTTAAATACCGGCAATAAAAAAATATACAATAAGTGTTCTCGCGTTCGATTTTTTCATTCGACTATGTTTTTACAACCAGACCCTAAAAAAAACTTTTTCTAAATGGAACATTGTTTAATTTCACCCCCTAATTCGTTATAGAAAAAAAAGGTTCAAGAACAAAATTTCAAAATATCTTCTAAATGTTTTGTTCTCAGATTTTTTTCCAAATATTACTAGGAAATGATGGTATGTGATACCGAAAAAAGTTTCATCCCCATATCTGTCACGGAGCACTACTTAATTTCACCCCCAAACTAGTTATAAGATAAAAATCTGGAAAAAAAATTTCCAGATACCCCCTTAATGCTTTATTCTCAAATTTCTTTCCAAATATTATTAGCAAATGATGATGTGTGTTACCAAAAAAAGTTTCATCCCCATACCTGCCACGGAACATTGCTTAATTTCATCCCCTAACTCATTGTAGGATAAAAAGCTCACGAACAAAATTTCAAAATACCCTCTCAATGCCTTTTTCTCCGATTTCTTTCCAAATATTACTAGCAAATGATGATGTTTAAAAAAAAATTAAACAAAAAAAGTTTCATCTCCATATCTTCTCCGGAGCATTGCTTAATTTTACCCCCAAACTCGTTATAAGACAAAAATGTCGAAAAAAAATATAAAATATTTCCAAGTACCCTCTAAATGTTCTATTCTCAAATTTATTTCCAAATATTACTAGAAAATGATGAATTGTGATACCAATAAAAGTTTTGAAGGGGTACTTGGAAATTTTTTTCGAGATTTTTGTCTTATAACGAGTGGGGGATGAAATTAAGCAATACTTCGTGGCAATTATGAAGATGAAACATTTTTCGGTACGTATCACAGCATCATTTGTTAGTATTATAATATGTGGAAAGAAACCTGACAAGGAAAGTACTCCAGGTGTTTTTTCTTAGGTGCAAAGGTCCATGTTTAAGGGGTAAAAATCACTCCCGAAGTTCACCCCGAAAATTGATTTTTTTCGATTTTAACAATAATTACCTAATATTTTAATACCAAACCACTTGTATCTGTTCACAGCTCGACAGGCAATTCTGAGCATGAACTTCCCTTATTCGGAGTTTGCTTTATTATTTTTTTAGAAGGGTAAAGTTAAGATACTTTTATTGTTCTATTAATTTTCGTTATAAAAAGTCACAAATTTCTTGAATCTGAATATAACCTTTACTGTTAGAAATAAAATACAAAACTAAAGTTAAAGTGTTCCGGCTTTAAAAAAAAATCTTTAAAGGGGTAACTACCCCTAAAATTTGTTTTTCATTATTGAGTAGAAAAATCTTTTGAAATTTTTGGAAATTCCACGACAACAGTTAAAATTCCTTTTAAATTTCTTAAACTTTCACGAAAATCTTCGAAATCGCTTAAAATTCGTGAAAATTTCTTAAAATTCTCAGAAACTTCTTGAAATTTTTTAAAATTCTATGAAACCAATTAAAATTCCTTTTACATCCTTTAAAATCCATTAAAAGTAGTAGAAATCTCATCAAATTTCATGGAATCCCTTAAAATTCCCTAGAGTTCTTAAAATTCTTTAAAAATTTTATGAATTCCTTAAAAATTCCGCGAAATATCCTGAAATTCCTTAAAATGCTATTGCGAAATCTTTTAAAAATTCTAAAGAAATCCTTTTAAAATTCACATACATTGTTGTTTCAAACTTGCTATCTAAATTTGAATCAGCGACATTCCGCTGGTTCAGATTAAGAGAATAATTGGCTTTTGAATGACTTGAAATTGTAAGAAGTTGTAAGAAGTAAAGCAAATAAACGTACGCGTAGCGCGCGTGTTAATAATGTAGTAAACAACATTCAGGACAAATAGAGATTATGTCAGTTGAAAATTCAGATAAATAAAAATTATGGTAAATAGGTATTCGATAACTTAATTTTCAACTAAATGAAACTTAAGTTAAATGAAATTTTGGGAATATTCATGCGCCTCGTTAATTGTGGATGCACCCGCGACCTATTTAAAAAATATTGACGCAACTGTAATAAAGGGACAAAAAACGAGATTGAAATATGTAGTTTTTCATTACGGGACCGGATCCTCATCATCAACGCCGGCTACCGTTTATCCATTATGCAACTTCGAGAGGCTGTAGTATTTGTTTCGAAAAGTTGGAGGCGTCATGATTCACGTAATCGGACAAAAGGAATGCGATGAAGACTGGAAGACGTTCACTTTTTATTAGGGTCAATTCTCGCTCTCATAGTTGAGAATTTAAATATTATTACTATTTATTACTATTTATTACTATTAGGTACTATTAAACAATTAGTACACATATTCGAACGATTATTATTATTATTATATAGTAAAATTGTTTTGTTAACAACAAGGGAATAATATGTTAAAAAAGAAATTAATTTAATGATAATTTCTTCACCCATTAGGCCCGATATCTAAAATTCGAAACTTGTGTGATGCAGGAATAACACATTATTTAATCGATTGCAGGGAGATAAATTTTTGCATTGCTAAAAGGCCAATGACAAATAAAAAAAAAAAAAAACAAAAAAAAAACAATCAGTTATAATGGAAAGTATTTCAGTTTCTACCAGATTAGAGTTAAAATAGAAGATCTTCATTTTTGTTAGTTTCAACTAAATGTTTAGTGGGATTTTCATCATAATTTCTCTCATCATAATCATTGACTCTCATATTGCTTTTATCTTCCAGGGATATTAGTAACAGGTTTTACCCAAGCAATGTCTCCATCAAGTAGTCCTTGACACTCTTCGGGTATAGAAATGCGATTGCACTCGATCCGTACATGATATCATGTGAAAATCCCGAAATATTTACATCCGCATTCTATACACGGAAAAAAATTGCATACTTCAATTTATTCTGCCATACATTTAAGCACGAAATGCATTAATTGCACTGCATTAAATATTTACCTACTTTTTTCCATTTAAGAAAATGTATATACATTTAAGTAATTTCAAGAGATTTAATTATGTATCCAACTATTCCAACTCCATCAAATCCAATGCAATATGACGCTAAATAGAAATACATACATGTTTATATACCTCAAGTAATTTTTATCATGCTCAAAATGGAATTTCACTTTCCTTTTTGACAATACACTTTCTCAATCTTCAAAATGAAACATGAAACATGTACCTAATATTCTGTTTTTAATATACCACTCAGGTTCCAAGACTTCCCAGAATTGCATTTTACAACCTAATGATTTACATCCTTCCATTCCGGATTTACATCCGTCTGTCGGCCTATCGGTCTGCAGGATATGAAATGTAAGCCTTTACTGGGTACAACTCATGAGTCAGAGTGCATCGCCCTAAAGGCTCTGGACTTTGTTATTATGCCCTCTCCCCCCAATCTTTTCTTCCAGCAACTATTGTATCACGTTGAGCTCCAAACAATGAGATGCGGTGTAACAAGGCTTCAACTCTTTGAATACCACCGTACAACCTCCTGTACCGTTAAGTGGTTAATTGATTAACTGGTTGACTGGAAGGGCCTCCCATGCATCGAGAAAAATATTTTCTTCGTTTAAGAGGATTCCTCTTATTCTGATGCAAGTTTTCCTCTACAATATGGTATATAAAGTTTTGCTATTAATTTTAGAGGATTATTCTCTTCTAGAAAGTATTCCTTTCAAATAAAGAGGATTCCTCTTAAAAGTAGAGGAAAATAATCTAATTCATAGAAGAATATGCTCATTTTTGAGAGGATTCCATAAAAGGAATTTTCCTCTTAAAAGAAGAAACTATTTTTCTCGGTGTGGTATCCGAAATACACAAGAAGACGAACAAAGTACCCCAATGAAATATAAAACAAAACCATTCGAATATTTATGAGTGAAAAATCTCATCCTCTGATTTAAAAGCGTCTTCTATAATCTATTACATAATGATCTCATAATTTTTCACTATTGTTAAAAGTTTCCCTTCGAATTTCCCTGTTTTCTGCAGAGAAATTCGAGTAGTTTCTTGACATCCTTTTTTAAAGAAAAGAATTTTGTCAATGAATTTGACAATGTCAAATTCTTTGACATCCTTTGGGTTCCTAATGATTTCAAGAAATTTTCAATAATTTTAAAAGATTTTAAGGGCATGTAATACTTTACCATAAGAGCAATTTAGTTTACCCCATTATACATTCATAATAATAAATATTTGTAGCTAATAAGAGTCAATAAACCTTCGCCTCATATAGACAAAGGTTTATTGACTCTTATTAGATAAAAGTATTTATTATTATGCATGTATAATTGGGTAAACTAAATTGCTCTTATGGTAAAGTATTACATGCCCTTAAGAGGTTCCTAGGAATTTAAAGGGGTTACAAGAGATTTGTATAATATTTAAAATATTTAGTGGAATTTTAAAGGACTTCATGAAATTTTAAGAGATTTTTAAGAAAGTTTATGGAATTCAAAGAATTTTAAGGAATTTTAAAGTTCCTTGTGGAATTTTTAAGGATTTTAAAAATCTTGTAAGAATTTACAAAAATTTGGATTTTTTAAAGTAATTTTAAGAGATCTTAATGTTCCTCATGGAATTTTAAAGGATTTCATGAGATTTTTATGATTTTTAAAAGATTTTGTGTAATTTTACAAAATTTTAAGAGATTTTTACGTATTTTAAAGGATTTAAAAGTTTTTCATGGAATTATAAATTTTAATAAACTTGGAAGAGTCAATAAATACTTTTTTACATATCTTCTTCTACATGAGAGGTTTATTGACTCTTATTTACTAAAAATATTTATTATTATGAATATATAATTGGTATAACTAATTTGCTCTTGTGGTAAAGTATAACATGCCCTTAAGGGATTAGAAATATTCTCGAGGAATTTTAAAGGATTTTAAAGGCTTGTAAGAATTTTAGGAAATTTTAATTTTTTTAAAGTGATTTTAAGGGACTTGTTTGAAATTTTAAAGAATCTCGCAAGATTTTTATGATTTATAAAAGACTGTAGAATTTTATGGCATTTCAAGAGATTTTCAAGAATTTTAAGAAGCTTGTAAAAATTAAAAAAAAATTTTTACATTTTTAAAATGATTTTAAGGAATTTAAATATTCCTCGAGGAATTAAAAACAATTTCAAAAATTATTTTTGATTTTTAAAGGATTTTGTGAAGTTTTTGTTTCCAAGAATTTTTATTTAAAGATTTTAATGTATTTTAGGGAATCTCAAAGTTCCTTATTGAATTTTAAAGGATTTCACGAGATTTTTATGATTCGTAAAAGGTTTTGTGAAATTGTAAACGATTTCATGGAATTTTAATAAATTTTAATGAATTTATGAAAATAATTTTAATTTATGAAATTTGTGAAATTTTAAGAAATCTAAAGATGTTTCTAGGAATTTCAAAAAGGGATTTCAATAAGTTTCCAGCAATTTTGAAATATTTCAAGAGATTTTTAAAAGATTTTTTGGAATTTTGAAAATTTTTAGGAAATTTTAAGAGATTTTTAGGAATTTTAAAAGATTTTGAAGTTTTTTGAGGAATTTAAAAGATTTGAAATGATTTTGAGGAATTTGAAAACAATTAATGAAAATTTAACGGTTTTCATGAAATCTATTAGATTGTGCAGTTGTAAATTGCCTGAATTTCACTCACTAGACTTTTTAAGCCAATGATTGGCAGAAGCAATAACATAAATTCCTTGATTTCTCATCATCAATCCTTTTTCACTATGTATGTCGATAATTCCCTGACAGGCACAAAAGGAAAAGTAAAATCTTGGAGCTAATAAATCTCTATTATTTTTTTTTCACTTATTTCTTGTTTTTTTATTTATTTTATTATTTTGTTTTTTTTTTCTATTTTATTTCTTTATTATTTTTTTATTCTTTTCTTTTGTATTATAATTTATGTTAAATTCTTTATTATCAGAATACAAAAAGTGTAAAAAAAATAGTGATTGAAAAAAATCAATTTTTTTTTTTTACAAAAGTAATTCACTTATATTGGATTCTGTTTTTCTGTATTGTTTTTATTTGAATTTACGACACCTGAACATACAAGTCAAATGTGTTTTATTTCCTGTAAAACAAGCTTGAGAATTCGAGGTCTCCTTTATCACGGATATCGAGAGGTGTTGACAATTTTAAGGTCATCAGCTGTTTTAATCAGTAAAACCCAATCAAAGACTCTTGGAATTTATTACAAAAGTTTGATTCAATTATATGGCCCAAAGAAGGATAATTTTCGTAATTTCTGATCCAAAAAATGTAATTAACATATTTTGTAGACTATAATTTTCTGAATTAAATAAAAAAGGGTTCAATTACAGTTACTTGAAAAACACAAAAGAAAGTTACTTTAAAAAAAAATAAGATCTTTATAGTATTTATTTATATATTTTTTTTATTGTAATTTGGAAATCAAAAGCTTGAAACTAAGTAAAGCCCAAAGAGGCCAATTTTCACATTTTTTTCAGAAATATATTATTCTGCCTAGATTTTATTTTTTAAGGAATTTAAAAAAAATTCTATTGACATTTGTAGTTAATAGAGGAAAGTCTCGAATGTATCATATAGTGCATAATGCATTTCAACCACTTTCTACAACACGTGTTTTTTCTTTTAAGTTAACTCGTCCCGAGATGATTGTCTCTCTTCCTGGTGCTTAGACTCTATGCCACGAACTTCCCACATCTGCTTACACACGTATGAATAATATTCTCCTGTCTGCTTCTGTGTCTGTAAATTTCACGTCACGATATCGTCATTTCGTGATTTCATCATAAATTAAATTTTTACGTGTTAGAATCATTCGCTCATAATTTCAAATCTAATCGCTTATCCATTTAGCGAAACCTAGTAGCTGCGGTAAATTGCAAATTAAATTTATGAACATCTAATGGGACTCCAGTCTTAACTTCAATTTTTTATTTATGGATCATACATTATTGCTATTTTATTTTAAAATAGAAATATTTTTCTCATTAAGGTCGTGATCCTAAATATTTATTATTTACATTTATAAAATCAAAAAAAAAAAGTTTTTATTATTATAAAAAATTTAGGACCAGTCAGGGATGGGCGATCTTTAAAAAAACATAAAAAAAATAATTCTATAAGATCGATTCTGAAATTCTCGATTCGATTTAATCGGATAAAAAGATCGATTTTTGAATCGATCTTCAAAAATCGATAGATTTCTAATTTTTTTTTTTTAATTTTTTATAACACTTAGAGATAAAAGTTCCCAAAGATCGAAAAAAATCGATTAATAGAGTAAGAAAAAATCGATCTTCGTAGAACCGAATCGAGATCGCCCATCTCTAGAACTCTAGGACCAGATAAACGTATCTTAGTGCATTTCCTAAAAGAAAACCATTATTCTAAATCTCAAGTCTTATTTTTGGGTCCTAGATGTAAGCCTTATGATTTTGACGCTTATATTTTTTAGACATAAATTTTGGGCCTTTTTTGGGGGGAGGTTTTTTCTTATTTAGATGTGGGTCTTATTGGTTGAGTCTTACATTGTTTTTTTTTTCAAAATTTTTGACTTTAGTTTGTCATATATTTTTGTAATGAATTTCTGATATAAGTTTTGGCCTCATGTTTTTGGTGGATTTATTTTGAGCCTTGTCATGTTTGCTTAAATATTTTGAAACTTATTTTCTGGGTCTTTTAATTTTGGAACTTAAAATTTATATTTTATTTTCTAGGTCTTATATTTTTTTTATTATATTTTTAGGCCTTATATTTTCAGTGGCATTTTTTGGGTCTTATATTTTCTGCCATAGGGAGAAAATAATGTTAAAGTTCTTTCATTCTAACTCAATAAGAAAATTTGTGCATCAATTATCAATATTATGCAATATAATCAGTAATATTTTGAGGATCATAAGACCCATTTAAAATTTGGCAATCGCTTTTACATTTTACTTACCACAACAAGTTATAATTTATACAAAATTTTATAGACCTTGTGAAAACATCTTTAAAGTACTTTGAGCCCAATATTCATATTTGGGACTCACTTGTAAATTAATTGGGCCCACTTTCATAATTTAACTTCCGTTTAGTTGAGAACTACTTTTTTTCATCTATTTTTGAATCTTTTAATTATAATTTGTCAGTAATTAAAACTGCAGGCCCAAATTGCATTGAGCCCGACTTTTTCTCAATTTGAGATTGGTCCGATTCAGTTATGTGCGCCTTACGTAATTTGAGAATCGATTGCGATGCGAGGAATAACGATGACCGAAAAAAGATATTACCGATTTTCAGTTTAGTCGCAACATTGACAACCTAGCGACTTTCACTTATCACGGCAATTGTACCCAGCGTCCAGGTGAGACAGAAGTAAGATGCGAAAGTGAAAACGCGTGAGGCATGCACGCATACTTGCACTTTTACTGAGCAAGAACCCACCCGGTAGTACTTATTAAATTATTTAATTGCATATCTCACACACCTCTTTAATTCGCATAAAACATGACTATTTATTTACTATGAAATTTTTCTGTCCCCCCCCCCCTCTAACCCTCCATTCAAGTAATAAACTTTAAGGACAAAAACAAGTCCCAAAAAGGTTCTATATCCAAATATAGAACCGAAAAAGTAAGTTTAAAGACTACATTTAGAATAAAAACATACAGACCAAAAATAAATTCCACAAATAAGTTCCAAATTATAAGGCCCAAAATAAATTCCAAAAATATAATTTTTAGAAGTGCGTGTTCAAAAACTGTAAGACTGAAAAACATAATATGTATATAAAAATGGTTAAAAAAAAGGAGATACAAAAATAAGTCCCAAAAGTGTATTTAAAAAAATACTATTTGTATAAGAAGCCAGAAATAAGACTTGGATGAAGCATCGACCCAAAATAAACCCAAAAATATTAGGTTCAACACAAAAGTCCCGGAAAATTGATCCAAAAATAAATTCCAAAATTTCAATAACTAGAAATAAGTTTTAAAAGCATAAGGCCCTAAATATATTCCCAAAAATATAAGGCCAAACACACAAGGTATACAAATTAATTAAAAAATAAGTCCCTAAAATATAAGAACCAAAACCACAAATTTTGGGGAATGTTTTCCACCAAATTTTTTAGGAAAATTCCTGAAAAGTGTTTGGGAATTTTCCCTACCAAATTTTTGGAAAAATTCCCTATCAAATTTTTGGTAAAACACGAAAATTTTTTTTGTACATGGGAGCCAAAAATACGAGTCCCAAAAATACAAGGCGCATTATATGGTCAAAAAATTATTGTCAGTTTAGTCCAAAAATGTGAAATTTAACAATAAGGCCCAAAAATATTCTCTGAGATTTGAGTATAGTTTTTCTACTAAAAATATTAGTGATTTTTCTCTAATTAGAATTTAGAGAGTGAACAAAAGTCCGACAATATTCAAAGGAATAGTGATGGCTGTAACTGAATAGTGGTCGTTCTAAATTTTTTGTTGCACTCGCGGAAGCAATGACGGAAGTAATCACTTCTAGACGCATCTCTTCCTTTTCCGGTATTCTCTCCTTTCAAGTCAGTATGTCCCAGTCCCTGTTTCTTGATTAATTATTGACGATTCCAGTTTGAGCAACTACTTACCTAGACCTAGCTTGGAGAAATTACTACCCAAATTGGATGAATCAATATAAAAGAACATGAATTTAAAAATTCGGATTCGGGTATTTAATATTTTCGAGAAATTGAAATTTCGGTAATTTTCCACTTTCAGTAAAAATATTTTCGGTAATATTATTTTTATTGAAAAACTTATATTTAATCTTTTTAATTTCTTAAACATTAATTATATCAGCGTTTAATTTTGAAAATTTGAAGGCTTAAAGTTGAAAAATCAATTTTTAAAAAATTATTAATAACCATAATGGAATTTTTTCAATTTTTTTTTCAGTATAATATTTTTTAGTAACATAAAGAAATCAAAGTTAATTATTAACTTATTGGATACATATTTATGATGAGTTGCCCTTGTCCCGATTAAATCTGACACTTGCGACACACATTCTCGATAAACCTATCGTAAGCCTCATGTCATCGCATTTTAATTTTGATTGTTATAACATACACGAAAACTTAGGTAACATTTTATAGGCAAATATCTATCCGTTTTTTCCAATTACGTCACCAAGGTCGCTTTCTGTTTATATAATAAATTTCATTTTTCTGTATCCGATTATTAACGTAATAATGACAGAAAAAATTAATATCGTAAAAAGAAAGTGATAATTTGCTTTATTTTCATAGTTTCATTCCGATCCAATCCAAAGAAAGTTTTCAATCCGAATTAATCCGAGACTCATTCAAAATCTATCGGAATTTTTAATCCGAATGAATTCAGTTAAATCCGGCCAATCTGAACTTACAATTCTAATGAATCCAGTCAATCAGAATTAATCCGAACTTTCAATCCAAATAAATCCAGTCAATCGGAATGAATCCGAATTTTTCGAAATCATTCAGGTAGACCGGATTCTTTCGAATTCATTCGATTTGAAAATTCGGATTGATCGGATTCATTAAAATTGAAAATTTGGATTGACCAGATTTATTCGAATTCATTCAGACTAAAAGTTCGGATTGATTTTGAATGAGCCTCGGATTAATTCTGATTGAAAACTTCCTACGGATTAGATCGGAATGAAAATGTTTGGTTCGGGTACAAATTTCGGAATTACATATTCAGAAAATTTCGGATTTGTTCGGAATAAATTTCAATTCGAAACTTTCGTTAGGGAAAAGCCGAAAGTCGTCAGAATTTTTATTTTTAAATTACCTTTGTGACAGCTTAACATTACGAAAAATACCACATCGAGTGAATAAAATCAAATTTGATATCCCACATAATTTAAGGCTCATTTAGGGCTCTCGAAATACCAGGCGAAAAGTTTTTAAAAAATTATTTAAACAACCATTTTCTTATTTGAAATATTTTTAATTAAAAATGTCTTACATATCAGAATCATATTAAATTATTGTTTAGTTATTAAATTTTTTAAAATTGTTTTGTTTTTAGAATATGTGTGGAGCAAAGTGCAGAGCAAGAGCGTCAGGTGCGTAGCATGCAGATCGAAATGGATAATCTTCAGAGGCAAATAACCAGTTCATCAATAGACCGTGAGAATGCGATTCAAGAAAATAGAAGACTTCAAGACGATTTAGCTGCCGTTACCTGCGAGGTGCGAAATCTTCAACGAGAACTCGATATTTCCAGGGCAGAATCTTTTGACGTCAAGAGACAACTTCAAACTTACGTTAGCGAAGTCAGACGTGCGGAAGAACTTCTCAACAGAAAAGTATAACTTTACAAAATCTTAAAAATGAAATTAATAAAAAAAATCGAATAAAGAAGCTCTTATATATAATACTCAGGGTGGCCAAATGTCAGGGAAGTCATGACATGAAATGAAATGCCAGGGAAAAAAAATTTGTCAGGGAACTCAGGAAAATGGCAGGGAAATGCGAGTAGTTGTCAGGGAAAATAGAAATTGACATTTATGATGACTATGTTATTTTTATCGTATTCTTTGAAATTATTTGGATTTCTAATGATTTCAAGAGATTTTCAATAATTTTAACAGATTTTTAATTCACTTTCTAAAGCTGAAAATTTTACAATTTTCTATTTTCTAAGTTGTTCTTTAAAATATTTTTTTCATTTTTTTCTTTTTTCTTGATTTTCTTATAACTGGAAATAAATTTGAAGAAAAGAATACAAAATAAAGTATTTTCAAATGCTTATAGGACAATGAAAGAACGGAGATGCTAAATCACTTCCGAAGTTTGAGTTTAGAGGCAACAGTTTTGGAAAATAGCAATCACAGTTTGGAGACTGAAGCTGCAGAGGCAAGAGGAGCACTTCAGTCGGCTCGAGATCGGCTTATGGATCTTGAGCGTCAAGTAACTGACAAGGATTGTTTGATAAGAGGCTACGAAATTCAGGTATTGATGCGAAAACCAAAATATTTTGAAAAACGTCTATTTTTAATTCATTTATGTTAGACTTATTCATAATTTCTAATTTTTATAAATTACGTTGAATTCTTTTACATTCTTGAATCCTTAAATTTAGGTATACATCAAAATCATTATCATTATCATAATTATTGTAATATTTTGATCCTTTATTGAGGTCATATATTAATTATCCGAGCCCCACCTACCGAATTTTTTTTTCTCTGCAACGTTATTTCTAAATTTATTGAGATATCAAATTGAAATTTTCTAAAATTAAAGAAAAAATGCTAAGGTACGTTTATCTAGTCCTAAATTTTTATTAAAATAAAAAAATCAAAGTAATTTTTTTATAAATGTAAATATTTATGACTAGATAAACATACCTTAATGCTTTAACTTTAATTATAGAAAATTTTAATTTGATAACAAGAAGAAATAACTTTGCAGAGAAAAAAATGTTGGTAAGGTATGGATCGGTCAAGTAATACATGTTAAGTAATAACATTTTTTTTAGATTGCTGATTTAACTCAAAATGTCGCTTCCTTGGAAACTCAAATGCGTCAACAAGAGGATCAAAGGGAGAGAGCAGAAGCTGATCTCAACGCAGTTAGGGATCTTTGTGTTAAATTGGATCAGCAAAAAGATAATCTTATGCAACAATTAGGAGATAAAGATTCTCTGAAATCACAGGTAAATAAATTTAAATATTAAAAGCAAATCGTATTTAAATATTGTATTCTTTTTAAATACTGCAATTTTAATTAATTTTTAATTTTTAATTTAATTAATTTAATTCCATTCTCTATTTTACTCAACGAAAATTATAGATAAATATTTTTTCACTCTGCAGCACTAATCTTTTTTAAAATTTAAGATTGCATACAGAGCGAAAAAATATTTAATTTCGATACATTTTTCATAAAAAGAAGAATTCAAAATCTAATTTCAAAGTTTAATATTTTCATTTTACTTAAAAAATATTTGAATTAGATATTTTCTCATTCTGTACGCATAATTCTAGTTAAAAATTGATTAATTCTACACAGGGAAAAATTCCAAATTTAATATTTTTTGAGTAAAATGAAGAAATCGAATTTTTAGATTAGAACTTGGTTCTAACACCCTTAATGTAAGTGTAAACAAGCTTTGCTACCCTGACTAATAACGAAACAAAGGAACTAAAGCCCTGTTCCCACTTACATTACAAAATTTTTTAATTCATTAAAATTGCAGTATTAAAAATATACAAACTTAAATGAAAAAACCGACGTGTTATTTCCAAAAATTTCAGGGAGATATCTTCTTTAGTTTAAAAATAAGAAACCAGGGAAAATATACATATATGGTACGGTCGGGAACTAGTGAAGTCATAGTTTACTATTTACTATTAAATATTAATACTATTAAATACTAAAAGTAATATTTTCATGAATTTTTAAACGTGTATAATTGTTTCGAATAAGAAATAAATATTCTAAGAAAAATGAATTCTCTATTTCATCCTGCAATTATTTTATATATATAACACAAAATTAAAAATGGCGGCCAAGCCGTCTTGAAATTTCTAACAGAACCCTCAAATTTTTTATAAATAAGTGATGATGTACACAAATTTAACCTTTTAAATTTTATTGGCATTTTTATTATGAGACTTTAATTAGACAATTTGAAACCCAGTTGAACATCTGAGATATAATACATATTATATTTTGAAATAACCTTTTATACTCAGAAAATATTTAACGATTATTATTTTTATTTATTATTATTTATCTGCAAAAAAATAGTTTTGAAATATTTATTTTCGTTTGTTTCAGTTCGAATCGCAAATTAATCGACTGAGAACAGAAAATTCAATGGTTCAAGATCAAATGAACAGAGATCATGCAACAATTGAGCGGTTAGAAGAACTTTTGGATCAAGCAAGACAGGAGTCAATAAATACACAAACGTCCAATCAGGAGTTGCAAAACGAAGTCTTAAGGTTGAAGCAAAAAATTTTGGATCTTCAAAGCAAATTGTAAGGACAAATTTTGAAATCGTTTTCATTTGAACAATTTCGAATTAAAAACCTTAAAAATTACATAATTTCAGGTCTTCTGAATCAGCTGAACTCAGAAGGTATCAAAATCAAGCCGCCGAATACAATAAACAAATTAGCGAACTTCGTAGGCAAGTAACAAACGAACGATTTGATCGGGCACGGAAAGACGAAGAAACTCGGAGGTAATTTCATTTAGAATAATTTTTTTTTTAATATACACATCTTTAAACTCAATTTTTTTCTATTGAAATTAGTAAAGAGACACATACGGTTTGTTGCAATCGTATTTCCCGACAGAAAATTCCTCCAAATCCTCCAAACACTCCTCAAGAATCCCACCAAGCTTCCCGTAGCAGACATTTTAGTCCCAGCGCTACATGGAATCATTCAACAACCAGGTAGAGTCGAGTAAGCCCTCAGAAAATAACTAGCAAGCTCTAGTGAAAAAATAAAAAATTAAGAGTCTTGGATCTTACCTCAAAATTCAATCGTTTCGTTTTGTACAAAAAGTTCTAAAATTAGACATTTTTTTGCTCTGTACACATACCCATATTTGAAAAATTGAATACCACTACAGACCAAAAAAATTCTAGTTATGATATTTGTTAAGGAAAATGAGGAGATCGAATTTTGAAGAAGTCTAATCGAGTTCTCGAAACTTTTGCGATATCAAAATTTCTATTTTTGAAGGCTTCGAATTTTCTTTGTTCAATTTAGATGATTTTTCATTTAAAATTGTTGAATTACAAATGTCTTCAACTCCAAATTATCCAATTTTTATTGGTTTACAAATATCATCTTTTCAAATTTCAAAATTTCTATTTTTATCATATCAAATTCATTCATTTTCATTTAACAATGATTAAGGCTATTGAATCCAAATTCTAATCTCAAAATTCGATTTTTTCATTTTACTTAACAAATATTATAA
>CAJFCO010000106.1:1267855-1279733 GCA_904066015.1 Synergus gifuensis | reverse complement strand
TCTCCCAAATGTCAAGTCCGTCTTTCTCAAATCCCACTTGTAATCACTGCGTACGCGTTGCGTTCATCTGATTGGTTGCTATTCGCGCGCAATTTAAAATGCTAAAAAATATTATACGCAATACGCATGCGCAATTGATAAATTTCTTGACATTTAGGAGAACCTCTGGAAAAAAATTCTTGACATTTGGGAGACTCCAGTGTAATAAAACAAAGGAGATGAAAGGACGGCTACCTGTGGGTGGCATGGCGTCCCATGGATGCGGATTGCGTTTTTGCGTAAAACCATGAGAGTGAGAGAGATGCACTAATACTACTATCTCTCTCACTCTCATGGTTTTGCGCAAAAACGCAACGCATTCCGGATTCATGGGACGCCATTCTGTCTGTTTTTAGTGATGCGTTTACAGAGAGACAGGTAGGGGTCCTTTCATCTCCTTTCTCTTTCTATTGGGAGCATAGAGAGATATGTATAAAAATAGAGGTAAAAAGGATAGACTCTCTATGAGTGGAAGTGTTTCCCTAATAGAAAGAGAATGAAGATGAAAGGAACCCTACCTGTCTCTCTCTAATCGCGCATGTGCATTGTCAATTGCCGTATATTATAGGTTAAGGCTAGAGCACAGTGGAGAACTAAACCTATTACCTATGGTTCTGTCCTTTTCTATCATATTGCCCTATCTCTTTTGTGGTCACGTGACAAGAAAGATGGAGCAATACGATAGAAAAAGGATAGAACCATCATTAGGTTTAGGGAATAGGCTTAGTTCTCCATTGTGCTTTAACTATTAGCTAGATCGTCTAGACAATGCACATCACATACATGCGCGATTAGAGAGAGACAGGTTGGGTTCCTTTCATCTCCTTTCTCTTTCTATTAGGGAGTTACTTTCAGTCCTTTCAGTGCATGCCTTTTCACCTCTATTCTTATATTTCTATGCTGTAAACATTGTAAACATGTCAACCCAACCCTGGTTTCCGTAAATTTTCTAGCCGAGCGCAACTCATGCGCAGTGTATCAAGTAAGATTTGAGGTTACTGCTGATCAGGGTTGCGAACGTAATATACCATAGGTAATTTACATAGTTTTTTACATGTAATTTATGTACATAATTTACATCGAAATCACCAAATTCATATGGAGTGGGGGGTTTTCTACGTATAATACGTAATTTACATACTATGTAAATTATGTATTATACGTGAAAAATCCTCGAGTTACGCGTAACCGTGCAACCCTGCTGCTAGTTAATATTGCGAGAGAAATGCGGTTAATATTGCGAGGTTGTTAATACACTCGAACCTCTCGAATTTCACAACCTCCCGAATTTCACCGCATTCCTCTCTCGAATTTCACCGACAGGTTTCTCACTACACTCGACGTTCCTAATAGTAAATAAATCCAAACAAGAGTCGTTCCCAATAGTAAAAATATTCCTTTCCTCAAATTTCACATCAATTGCGCATGCGTATTGCTTATCAAATACTATTTTTAGTATTTTAAACTGCGCGCGAATAGCAACCAATCAGATGCCGAACACAACACATGAGCAGTGGTAATGAAGTGCTTATGGTGGCATCCCATGATTGCGTTTTGCGTTGCGTCATAATGAGAGTAAAAGAGAAAAAAGTATACTTCTCCCTGTTTCTCTCTCATTATGACGCAACACAAAACGCATTCATGGGACGCCACCCTTATTGCGAGTTGCGCTCTTTACTATTGAGAACGAAACTCTTTTACTATTGGGAACAAATTACTATTGGGAACATTACTATTGGGAACATTACTATTGGGAACGTCGAGTATAAACACGTGATATCACTGCGCATGCCATGACACTCAGCATCTGATTGGTTGCTATACGCAATACGCATGCGCAATTGGTGTGACATTTGAGAAAAGGAATTTGGTGAAATTCGAGAAGGTCTCGGGTTTGGATTTCGTGAAATTCGAGAGATTCGAGTGTATTGCGATGGTTAATATTGGGAGAGTCGAGTGTAAGCTATATAAGATATATGATATAAGAACACTTGAGTCTCCCAAATGTCAAGAAATTTTTGCCAGAAGTTCTCCCAAGTGTCAAGAAATTCTTTATCCCCTATAGTCACATCAAGTGCGCATGCGTATTGCGTATAATATAATATTTTTTAACACTTTAAATTGCGCGCGAATAGCAACCAATCAGATGCCGAACGCAACGCGTGCGCAGTGGTTACAAGTGGGATTTGAGAAAAACGGACCTGACATTTGAGAGAAACTTGACTTGACATTTGGGAGAACTTGAGATTTGGGAAGTTGACTTTTGAGAGACTCGAGTGAATATATATATCCTATGAGTGGAAGTGTCTCCCTAATAGAAAGAGAAAGGAGATGAAAGGACTCCTACCTGTCTCTCTCTAATCGCGTCACTAAAGAGAGACAGGTAGCGATCCTTTCATCTTCTTTCTCTTTCTATTAGGGAGATATTTTCAGTGCATAACTTTTCACCTATATTCTATATTCTTATATCTCTATGGCCTTCTCTTCTTGACATTTTCAAAATATGTATCTCTGATGCTCTGATTGATTTAACACGTGTGTGGAAAAGAAAATTATGTTTTATTAAAATCACAATATATATCATTTGGACTAATTTGAATTGAATAAATAAGGTGAGATTTTAATAAGATTTCATTATTCAAATTATTGAATTGTTAATTCTATTATGAATTCAGCATTTTTAGGTTAGGTTTACAGATTTGGTATTTGCGAAGTTAATCCTTTATTTCTTGATTGATTAATTTGGTTAAGATATGATTTTGATATTTTACAGTATTAGAGATATTCGGCTTATGAATAATTATTATTATTCGCTTTTGTTCTATTAATTAATTCTTTTAGAATTCCGATTTTGGTGGTTTTATTTTTTTGTAATGAATTTTTCATCTGTATGTAAAATGGATTTTTTTGTGAAATTTTAAATGCAAAATAGTTCCTAAAACTTCTTTACATGATGATTTTTATTTGCTTTTCAAGTTTCTCCAAAAATTTTTTTCTCTGTAAGACCTGGATAATCTGTAAGACACTAGCGATTCTACAAAAATAAACTCTACATATTTAAGAGCACTAATATCCAAGTGACAAGTTCAAAATTCGACCTCTTCATTTTTCGTTTAACAGATTGTATTATAATCAAAGATTTTCACACTATAGATATTTCCAATTCAAAGTCACCGACTCGAAAAAGCTAAATACTTAATTGAATTACAGTTCGATCGCGATGGTGCGAAAAAAAAATCTTTCCCGGTCAAGGAAGCGAAAATTTGATCAAAATCGTCCACAAAAACCCCAAAAGAAACAAAAATTCAGTCATGATAACAAACCTGCCTATTTAAAAGAACGAGAGGCTAGAAACAAAGCATTGCCGAGAAAAATCGAACCTCCACCCATTCAGGAAAGGGAAAACTGGAAAAATATTCGTGAAGATAGCTCAGAAGATGAACAAGAAAATCCTCTACAAGTTTTATTAGGAACTTTCGGAAATAAAAGGCCCTTAAAAACTGTGGTTGTTTCTGATTCAGAAAGCGACGATGAGGAAGATGAAGCTTCGGTAGAAGAAGATTTAGAGGACGAGGAACTTTTAGAGGTCGAAGATCTAGAAAACGAAGCTTCGGGGAAAGAAGATTTAGAGGACGAGGAACTTTCAGAGAACGAAGATCTAGAAGAAGAAGAAGAAGAATCTCAAAATATTAAGGATCAAGAAACAGATTTAAAAACGAAAATAGAACAAAAGCTTTCCACACTGGACGACTCAGAGGATGAAGAAATATCTCTAAGCTACGAAGGTGAACAAGAAGAAGATTTCGACCCAAAACTCGAATCCACTGATCCTTTTTCTCTCCACTTTCAATACGAGATCAGCGACGATCTCTACAAATCTGTTTCCACAGTTCCAACATTTGAATCCCAGACTCTGAACTGGCCCACCCTTGGCATTATTCAGTGCCAAATTCCAGTCAGTGAAACTCCCAAGACACCTTCAGACACGAAGAAAAAACTCGTTCTTACGCTCGTCGAAGAAAAAAAATTTGCTAAACCTGGAAGTCCTCCAGTTCGAATTTCTTCCATTGATTGGAGGACTTTGTGCGTCAAACCTCAAGTTCATATAAATGTCAGTAAAGCCAACTATGAAAATATTAAAAACAATCTAGAAACTGAAAAGAGTCCCCTCACCTCTCTGCAAAAAGAACTTTTCTCTTTAATAAATAATTATCAAGACTTGTATTATCCACAGAGAAGTTTTTCCAATGCAGAGCAGATTAGACTTGTCTATTGTCTTCATTCAATCAACCACGTTTTGAAAACGAGAATGAAGATTCTAAGACATAATTTGAAATTGTCAAAGAGTCGTTCTGATGAAGTTCCTGATGAATTCAGAGATCAGGGATTAGTGAGACCGAAGGTTTTAATTGTTGTTCCGTTTAAGCAATCTGCTTTGAAAATTGTTGAGATGCTGATTGCGCTGTTGATTGATGAAGAAAAGGGAGGTTCAGTGATGAACAGGAAGAGGTTCCTGGAAGAATTTGGATGCGGAGAAATCATACTGCCAAAGAAAAATCCTAAATCTGAGGATTACTATCAAACTTTCGAAGGAAATACTGATGATTGTTTCAGGATTGGAATTCAGGTGACAAAAAAAGTATTGAAGCTTTATTCTGATTTTTATTCTTCGGATATTATCGTTGCATCGCCAGTCGGATTAAAGATGTTGATTGGAGCGGAGGGTGAACCAGATAGAGATTATGATTTTCTAGCATCTATCGAAGTGATGATTCTGGATCAGACGGAGATTTTTATAATGCAAAATTGGGATCATCTTCTTCATTTGATGGACCACATGCATCTGCAGCCCAAAGTCGCGAGGGGTACGGATTTTTTAAGATTGAGGAGCTGGGCTGTGAATGGATGGACCAAATATTATAGGTGAAGATTTTAAATTTAAAAAATTTTAATTAAAAGTTAGATTAGAGAAAATTGGAAAATTATGTAAAATATCTTAAAACTGAAAAAGCCATAAAAATGGAAAAAAATTTTATTTTGTAATAAAATTTTACTTCGAAATTATTAAAAATTTTAAACAATAGGGAATTTTTAGTTTTTGTACGCATCTATTCAAAATTGTTTAGCTCTCTGTCTAGATAGTAACTTCAACCACTTTTGTTTAAGCATTATTAAAATTTAATATTTTCAAGTTAAATTGAATGCTTAGAAAATTCATATCTGGTTTTCAGAGAAATACAGTTTTTGAATTTATTAATTTTCTTTTTTTTCTCTTGTTTCAGGCAAACGCTGATATTTTCTTCGTTCGAAACTCCAGAAATCCACGGAATATTCAGCAAGCGCTGTCACAATTATGCTGGAAGGAATAAAATTTCCAATCCCATATCTCCAGGTGCAGCTGCTCAAGTTTTTGTCCAAATTCCTCAAGTTTATCACCGCTTCGATGCGAGTAGTTATTCACAAGCGATCGATGCCCGCTTCAATTTCTTCGTTTCCAAAATTCTACCTCAATACACAGATTCAGTTATGGGCCACACTCTGATTGTCTTACCAACTTATTTTGACTTTTTGAAACTTCGTAATTACATGATGAAGGAGCAATACAGTTTTGTACAGATTTGTGAATATTCAAAGTCTGGAAAAATTGCAAGAGCTCGTGATATATTTTTCCATAGTGAAGCGCAATTTCTTCTCTACTCGGAAAGGTACCACTTTTATAATAGGATCAGGATTAAAGGAATTAGGCATATTTTGTTTTACGGACTCCCTGTTGTTCCACAATTTTACAGTGAATTGTGTAACTTAATGCAAGAAAGTAATCAGAACCCGAAAGCAGGTTCCGAGAGTAATATGTCTGTTACGGTTGTTTATTGTAAATTTGATGTTTTGCAACTATCGTCTGTTGTTGGCACCGAGAGAGCTGCGCAAATGCTCACGTCGGAAAAAAATGTTCATATGATTATTACTGATAAGTGAAGGTTTTTTGTAAATATAGATTAATAATTCTGTAAAAACTTTGTTTATAAAAAAAATGGAAAAATGAAAATAAAAATAATTTTTTCTCAATAAAGCTGAAGCTGACCATCATTTTTCTAGCCACTACTTTTTTTAAAATGATGGAATTTCAGGGTGGCCTCATGTCAAGGAAAATAGAAATTGACATTTATGCTAACTGTTAATTTCAAGAAATTTCAATGAATTTTCAGTGATTTTAAATTTCAAGGTTTGAAGTGATAGTGATATACGAAATTTTTGAAAAATTTCAATAGTATTTTTACTGAAAATTTGTTCTCATTTTTAACACTTTTTTCGGGGAAATTTGTCTGAAAGTCAGGGAAATGAAAAAATTGAGCCCTGTGGTAACCCTAGATTCAAACATCAAGTGATGTTAGAATCTGACTTCAATAAATTCGGCTCCTTAAACCAAAATGATATATTGAGAAATAAAATGCATAATGATTTACTTCAACTGATATTTATTTTACAAGTACATTGTGCGTACTGTCATGACGTGTTGTCGTGGGAACGGTTGACTCCTACCCTCAATGTTTATCGACATTTTGATTGTTAAGTTTTTCAGATAACAAATGAATTTCTCTTAACTTAATTATATATAATTAATCCTAATATCACATGTTACATTTATTTGTTAAAGGTCATCAAAGCCGATAACTGTCAACACATATTTAAAATTACGCGCGCGCTTATAATATATTTGAAAACATGTAAACATACAGTCGACTCCCATATATTGAACATTAGCTTGGATCGAAAAACTCAAAAATTGAAAACTTCATAAACCACGCCTCTTGCGCATGGCAAGAGAATATTGCAGTAACGTATACTCGAAATTTATGTATTTTGACATTAATAATTGGTGCGCGCGCTTCCAAAACAAAAATACGAAGTGTTCAAAATTTGAAAGAGACCCGTGGTGGGGGGTGTATCAAAATATGAACTATTCAATGTGGCGAATGTTCAATTTACGGGAGTCGACTGTATATAAATAAAAGGCTGGCGATTTATCGAAAAATCAAAATCATGAAATACATGGATTTCACTCATCAGTAAGAAAAAGCAAAATATAATAAGATGAATCTCTAAATTGCACTAAACGACTTGAAAATGTAGAGTTTGTGACGAGAAATTTTTTTTTAATATTATCAATTGCTGTGTAGCCGGACAAAATCGAGAAACAAGAATTTTTTTTAAA
Organism: Synergus gifuensis; assembly: GCA_904066015.1. Classification (NCBI taxonomy): domain Eukaryota; kingdom Metazoa; phylum Arthropoda; class Insecta; order Hymenoptera; family Cynipidae; genus Synergus; species Synergus gifuensis. The sequence goes on along the minus strand of CAJFCO010000106.1, from coordinate 1,272,481 downwards.
AGAACGGTCAAAATTACGTATTTTACAAATTTGTTACAAAATGTGAACGTAGTAAATACTTAGTAGTATACTTTATCTTAATAGTATTATACTTAATAGTATAATTATACTTAATAGTATACTTTCGTGTTTCACAAAAATACTATTAACTACTTAAAGCTGAAATTTCTCATAAAATACGATTAGCAACTAAGACATTGCAAATCTTTTTACACTAAATAAACATGGAAATGAATGCAAAACGGCTATCTTAAAGACAGATGTATATTGGTTTCCAATTTTTGTAATTGTGTTTACAGCAGATTAAATTCTTCAGAGACAGTATACGCAAGTACTCGCCTATCACTGTTGGAAGTAAAAAGATAGAAAAGGATAGAGATTTTATAGATTTTCTATCCCTCCCAAGTATACACTCTGCATCCATGGATTCCAAAAGGATACAGAAAGATAGAAAGATGGAGATTCAAAAGGAAAGAGATTAATGTAGAGATAAAAATAAATTGGCATGGATAGGGAAGGATACATTTTATGTATCCTTACCTTTCTATTTCAATCCTAAATATTGAAAAATTTTCAAATAGATAGACTTTCTATTTTTTTACTTCCAACAAGGATATTAATTAAAATTTGTCTTTTGCTTAAGTTTTTTTTTAAAAAAGTTGCTTAAAACGGGTAGTGTTTATTTGTACAACTATTTAAGGAAATGGAAATCTGTATGTTTACGAAGTAACGGAGTTGAATAAAAAGAACTTTATTTAATCAACAACCGTAGCCAAAAATAAATAAATGACAGAAATAAATGGCAACTAATAGATGTATTTTCAAATCTCTTTTATTTTTTCAGACGCCTCCGCATCAATCTTCGAATGTAGCTACTTGGGTGGTTTCTTTGCTACGAATATATAAGTTAAATAAACTTTAGCTTACACTTGACTTGAGCGCTTATTTCTCGACCCTTTCTCACACGACATTCCTGCCTTTTTAACCTACCCTTCTATGGCATAATTTCCCTCAATAGTTATAATAGTTACAATTCATCACCTGGTGAAGTAAACTATATATATTCTTAATAAAATAAATAATTTTTTCTAATTGTGATTATTCAGAATGAATTTATGTTACACCTGGCCTTTTTCAAAGCCAGAGCGCAATTATGTGTTCACTCCTGCTAGGCTCCTAGCAAAAATAAACAGCGTCAAATAAAACATTAGCTTCTTTTTAAACATTATTTTTCTTATTGCATTTTATGTTCAAGTTAAATTCAGTGAATAATTTCAGGAAATTGTAAATAGTGTGACGTGGTATATTATTACCATGCACATTTACCGAGATTTAAGAGAGATGTTACATTAAAGGCATGCTCTGCGCTTTGTTGTGAAAAATTTTTTTTCGGTGTTCACCATATCCAAAATTTATTTTTAGTAATTTTGAAAAAAATCAAGTCCCTACCTTACCGACCTGATTTTTTTTCAAAATTACTAAAAATAAATTTCATAACGCAGTTTAATGTCTCATTTCCTATATTCCAAAATTTGAGAGCGATATATCATTCCGTTCAGATATGGTGAAAATATCCAAAATATCTTATTTGTTATAAAAAAAATTTTTCACAACAAAGCGCAGAGCATGCCCTTAAGTTTAAAAAGAATAACTCATTTATTTATCTCATGCATCTGATTAAATTGGTGATCGAACGGTGATCAACTGTATATATATTCTTGGTAGAAATAATTTTTTTTAATTGTGATTATTCAGAATGATTGTATGTTACACCTAAACCTTTACGAAAGCCAGAACGAAATTATGTGTTCATTCCTGCTAGACTAGCCTGGCAAAAATAAACAGCGTCAAGTGAAACATTAGCTTCTTTTTAAACATTATTTTTCTTGTTACACTTTATGTACAAGTGAAATTCAATGATTAATTTGAGGAAATTGTAAATAGTTACAAGTCGTCTTTATTTGTTGTGATTATTCCAGGTGAAGTAAACTATATATATTCTTGGTCGAAATAATTTTTTCTAATTGTGATTATTCAGAATGATTATACGTCAGGTTAAAGATGAGTGTCAAGAATCTCAAACAAACGAGAATTAAAGAGCTGGCAGTGTTCTCTAACAGGGTTTGCTGATGACATATGTTAAAACTTGAATGAGTCACTAAAAATATATCATTTAAACATTTCTTTTTATTATGATAATTCAGAATAATTTTATGTTCGTTTACAGTGAAGTAAGCCACGGTATTTAAGACCAAGTCCAGATTGTCTTGTCGGAGGTGGCGCGACAACTTAGTTCAATTTGTTAACGGGAAATAAAAGATAACCAATTTTATATCTATATACGTCGTTTCTCCGTTTGTGGCGCCACCACTCGAGACAACAAAATTCTGTTAACGTATGATAGTAATTACACATTAAAGACTTCTTGAAAGTGTCTCTAATAAACTTGTTGTTTTCAGAAGAAATAGGACAGATAATAATGTCTAACATAACGTAGAAAGTAGACTATAAATATATCCTTTGAAATTTTATTTTTTTAATATGATAATTCAGAATGATTTTATGTTCGTTTATAGTGAAGTGTCATACATTCAAAAGAATAAGATTAAAACAGAGCTGGAGCATTCTGTAAGCGTATGATGGTAATTACATATCAAAGACTTTGAAATTAATAAATTTGGCGTTTTCAGAAGAAATAGTGCACCTTGAGTTTGATTTACATGATTAAACTATCTTATTCGAATTGTTTGACAACTGATTCCTTTCATTTAACTATTCATTTTGAAATAAACCTTTCCTTTCTTTGGTGGAACATTTCTTCTATCTCTCTCTGAAACGCACTCAGTGTCATCTACTTATACAGTCAAACCAGCAAAAACACTAATATTAAAAATTATCTGTAATTGTCTTCCATGTATTTTAATTATGACAATTTAATGTTTAACTTGATCATAAACAGTAAAATCGTTTCGGACATGACGTAGAAAGTAGATTAACCTTTGAAAATTTCCTTCTAACTATGATAATTCAGAATGATTTTATCTTCGTTTATAGTGAAATATTACTGGTATTTTGTGTAATTACATGTAAGAGACTTCTTGACACTTGAATTAAAAATTGTAAAATCATGTTTTAGTTAATGCTTCGCGGCAGATTATTCAGTGAATAAAATTTTTTATTATTGTCTTCCATGTATTTTAATTTTGATAAGTAAATGAGTAACTTGATTAGAAGCAATAAAATTGATTCGAAAGTTATAGGAGAATCTTTTTTAAGGATTAAAATTATTTTTTGAATTGTCTTCCATGTACTTTAATTTTGACAACTAATTGTGTAACATAATTAAAAACGGTGAAAACATTTCGGATTTAACACTCTGCAGTGGAATTTTCAGAGTGAATAAAAGTTTTTTTTTTATGAATTTCTTCCATGTAACATATGTTAATTTTAACAACTGAATGGATAACTTGATTAGAAACGGCAAAACCGATTCGATAATTAACGCTCTAGGCGGATTTTTTCAGATTAAGCTTATTATATGAATTTTCCCATATATTTTGATTTTGACAATAACTTGATTAGAACTGTTACGGTAAGCCCTTTAAAATCTATCATTTTAAAAAACTCACGTGTATTTAAAGAGGGGTAATGTGTCCATTTCCGTTAAAAATCGTGAGAATTATTATATTAAAAAATTCCATAGCAATGGAAGTGCACATGCACTCAAAAACTGTACGCCTAATCAGCATCACGCTACCGTTCTCACAACGGTCAGCGGGATTATATTTCGATTTCTCCTACATCCCCTAACGATATTCCAGTCCGACGAGACTAATCACGACTCTAACTCTTCAGCATTCCTCGTTGACTTCTTGGACGGACAGGAAGGTCGGTCGGAAATAAAAGGGAAATCCGGATGGTTTCCCCGCTCCGTCCGTTTTCCTTCGCGGTCGCGCGTCGCGGGTGTCGCATCGAAGGCTACGCCGATAACGTGAGCATCAAGGTCGGTTTTAGGACGTTAAAGGTTCGAAAATGGCATAATTAATACGTGAATTAATAATTAACGCGATTATTCTTTAAAAATTATAATTTCTCCACACTACCATTATCAGAGTAATTTTTTAAAGAAAAAACAACCTAATGGCTAAAGCGGTCAGAAGACATGTCGGTTCGTAACAGAAATGATAAAATCGATTCGAAAGTTAATGGTATAGGCGAATTTTTTTAAGGATTAAGTTTATTTTTTGAATTGTCTTCCATGTACTTTAATATTGACAACTAAATGTGTAACATGATTAGAAACGGTTAAGACATTTCGGATTTAACACTCTGCAGTGGGATTTTCAGAGTGAATAAAAGTTTTTTCATGATTGTCTTCCATGTATTTTAATTTTGACAATTGAATGGGAACTTGATTAGAAACGGCGAAACCGATTCGACAGTTAACGCTTTAAGCGGATTTTTTTGGGATTAAGCTTATTTTGTGAATTTTCCCATGTATTTTGATTTTAACAATTGAATGGGTAACTTGATTAGAAACGATAAAATCGATACAACAGTTAACAATAACGCTCTAGGTGGATATTTTGGATAAAGTTTTTTTTTTTAATTTTCCCATGTATTTTA
>CAJFCO010000106.1:1249370-1262855 GCA_904066015.1 Synergus gifuensis | reverse complement strand
AAAAAAAATTTTTCACAACAAAGCGCAGAGCATGCCCTTAAGAGGTTTCTAGAAGTTTTAGGATCCTTTAAGGGCGTTGGACCCAAGTGTTAAACTTAAAATTCCATTCTACATTTTACTCAACGAAAATTATATTAGGTGTACAAATAAGTTTCCGCCGTTTTTGATCAAAAATTGGGCGGAATTAATCAAATTACCTATAATAGATAAATATTTTTTTACTCTGTAGCGCTAATCTTTTTTAAAATATAAGACGGCATACAGAGCGAAAAAATATTTAGTTTCGATACTTTTTCCATAAAACGAAGAATTCAAAATCTAACTCCAAAATTCAATACTTTCATTTTACTTAAAAAATATTTGAATTAGATATTTTCTCTCTCTGTACTCATAACTCTGGTTAAAAAATTATTAACTCTACAGAGGGAAAAGAATCCAAAGTTAATATTTGTTGAGTAAAATGAAGAAATCGAATTTTTAGATTAGAACTTGGCTCCAACACCCTTAATGAATTTTAAGGAATCTCGAAGGTTTTCGTGAAATTTTAAGGTAGGAGGCAAATCAATACGCGCGCGATTATTTTGTTTTCCTTCTTAAAATTTCAAGTCATTCAAAAGCCAATCAGATTTGGAACAACACTGTATGCAAGATTTTTGAGATATTTCGTACATCACTTTTTTAAGGTAGAATAATTGATTTAAAAAAATGTTTAATTTTATACCTATTTTTCCGAGAACCAGGGTGTTTGCATGTAAGTGAATTACTTAAAAAGTTAAAATTTATACTGTACAAAGAAATATATTCAAACTGAAAAGCGTTACACATTACATAAGAAGCCGGGAGTTCAAAAATCCACATGCTTTGATTGGGTCGAGTTTCATATAACAAAAAAAATTCTAGAAAAATGGGAAAACCGTTTCATGGGACGGGAGAAACATAGCTGGAAAATGCATTACGAAAATTCTAGAAGAATTGGTGTGGGGCTGTGAGCTTTGAAATGCCGGCGTCGCAGCGTCATTCCCAAAGCCAAACCCGAACACCCTCCCCCTTTCGCCTTTTCGTTCATAATGCACGTTTAAACAAAAATCGAATTCCTGTATAATACGTAAAAATGAAAAAAAAAGTTCATACCTGTAGTTACGGAGGTGATAAAACTGATGCATTGAGAGATCAAAACGACTCCGAATATCAATGTGAATATCCAGTTATTCACAAAGAAGCACGCCGCAACAAACAGGCAACATTTTGTGAGTTCAAAGCAAACTTGCGATGAGCCGTTACGCCGAACGACAATAGTCGTAACTTTATTCTCATTTTCATTTTTAACTTCCAAATCAACTCTTTCCCCATTCACACTACGAAAAATTTGAGTTGTAGGATGTCTGAGAATCATCGAAAAGCAGTAACTTTGAAAATTGTTCACTTTTCAGTTGCAGGATCGTTTTATCCACCAGGGACATGATAGCCATGATGGCCGGCCACTATGATCAATGATCAATGATGAATGTGCTCGACGCCTCGACTTGCATGATGCTCGATGCTCGTTCGACATCCACCGGAAATACTGCCTGCTGGCAGCAAACGGGGCTGCCTGCGCGCGCAGCGTATGTTAGCTTCCCCTGGAGAAATTCTACAATTGGCTAAAATCTGGCGCGCGATTTAAAATCGAATTACATTTCACCAATGGGAGAAATTCTCTAGCGGTAAGTCAAAATAATGCGCGCGCAGGCAGCCCCGTTTGAGAACACTGCCAGAAGGCCAGGCCAATGGCCAGCAGGGTTGTGAAGTGACGCGTCACTCGAGGTTTTTGACGTATTATACGTAAAAAATGTAATATACGTAAAAAACGTCATAAATGTAAAAAAAGATGGCGGACATAAGAAAAAACGGAAAGAAAAAACATAACCTCACTTTTTGAATATTGCGCGCTAATAGCAACCAATCAGATGCTCTGGCGCCATTTTGAAAACGTATATTACGTTTTGTAAAAAACTCAGGATGTAATATACGTACTTAAATTGCGTAAAAAAACCTCATGTAATTTACCTAAGGTATATTACGTGCACAACCCTGGTGGCCACGATTCAGCACTTTTATATGTAATTTACGTAATATACGAATTTATACGTAAAAAATGTAATAAATGTATAAAATGGTGGACTTGAAAGGAGGGTAGTGATAGGAGGGACAGGGGTATTTGATATGCAATACGCATGCGCAATTGATGTGACTATAGAGAAAAAGAATTTCTTTACTATTGGGAACGGTTCTGGTTTGGGTTTCTTTACTATTGGGAACGTCGAGTGTACAGTAACATTCATATATGCCTTCCCTTGAAAACATGTCAACCCAACCCTTGTTTTCATTAGAATCTTATGGAAACCGGGGTTGGGTTGACTTGTTTTCAAGGGAAGGCATATATGAATGTTATGCTGCGTTTATATCTCTGTCCGCCCTACCAGGTCGGACAGAAAATACATGAGAGTAAAAGAGATAGAAAGTTCTTTTTGTCCAATTTTTCATTCTCTGTCTCTTTTACTCTCATGTACTTTCTGTCCGATCTGGTAGGGCGGACAGAGGCGTAAACAGCCCATTACTGTACAGTATGATTCATGTATGCTTTCCTTTGTGGGCGTGTCAACCCAACCCTGGTTTCCATTTGAGACTGATGGCGGACCATAAATGCGTTTTGCGTTGCGTCATAATGAGAGTAAAAGAGAAAAAAGTATACTTCTGTCTTTGTCTCTCTCATTATGACACAACGCAAAACGCAATCATGGGACGCCAGCCTTAATTTTATGGAAACCAGGGTTGGGTTGACATGTTTGGGGGGAAGACATACATGAATCTTACTGTACACTCGAGTCTCTCAAATGTCAACTTCCCAAATCTCAAGTTCTCCCAAAAATCAAGTCATGTTTCTCTCAAATGTTAAGTCCGTCTTTCTCAAATCCCACTTGTAACCACTGCGCACGCGTTGCGTTCGGCATCTGATTGGTTGCTATTCGCGCGCAATTTAAAATGCTAAAAAATATTATATTATACGCAATACACATGCGCAATTAATGTGACTATAGAGATAAAGAATTTCTTGACATTTGGGAGAACCTCTAGCAAAAATTTTTTGACATTTGGGAGACTCGAGTGCTCATACAGTACCCTGCATTAATGCCTTCCTTTGTAAACAGGTCAACCCAACCATGGTTTCCATAAGATTCTAATGGAAACCAGGGTTGGGTTGAAATGTTTACAAAGGAAGGCATTAATCAGGTATATGTATGTACACTCGACTCCCTCAATATTAACCACCGCAATATTAACAACCCTGCAATATTAACCGCATTCCTCCCGCAATATTAACCAGCAGTTACCTCAAATCTCACTTGATACACTGCGTATGAGTTACACTCGGCTTCTGATTGGTTGCTATTCACGCGCATTTAAAATGCTAAAAAATATTATTTTATGTCCAACCCCTGTATACTTAACAGCGCTATCTATGTACCACGGTCGTATAAACAGGTCCAGAATCTCCGGTGGTGAGAGTGACTTGAGTTTTGTACAGGATTAGAGCTTCTCTAAGGGCTAGAGCACAATGGAGAACTAAGCCTATTCCCTAAACCTAATGATGGTTCTATCCTTTTCTATCGTATTGCTCCATCTTTCTTGTCACGTGACCGCAAAAGAGATAGGACCATATGATAGAAAATGACAGAACCTTAGGTAATAGGTTTAGTTCTCCATTGTGCTCTAGCCTTAAATAGCCACCAAAGCGTAGAGCGAAACGATCGGAGGGTATAGTTTGTTTACATCATCGAAAATAGCACAGATGACCGATTGACCGTAAGTGCGAACACACGCGAACAGTCGAAGTCGAACACAATTTTAGGTTAGTTTCGCTCCCACTCTCTACCCTCCGATCGTTGCTCTCTACCTATGGTGGCTAGTTAGAGAAGCTCTAATCGTGTACAAAACGCGAGTCATCGCTCTAATGCCCCTACGGCACCGGAGATTCTGGACCTGTTTATACGACTGTGCTATGTACTCTCGACTTCCGCAATAGCTGGTAATAGTCCCCAAATCCGAACAGTTTCCCCCGCAATAGTCACCAATTTCCCTACCTCAAATGTCACATCGATTGCGCATGTATATTGCGTCAGAGATGAGTTGGCGGTGGTGACTATTGGCGGAATGACTATTGGCGGAATGACTATCTCTGGCGGTGGTGACTATTGCGGAAATCGAGTGCAGTTTCTCACTAGTTGTTGTTGACATTATCCTCGAAGTTCCCAATAGTAAAGAAATCCAAACCAGAGGCGTTCCCAATAGTAAAGAAATTCCTTTCCTGAAATGTCACATCAATTGCGCATGCGTCACATCAAGTGCGAATAGCAACAAATTAATTGCGGAGTGCAACACTATTCTCTTTATTATTGAGAACGGAATGACTTTACTATTGGGAACTTCGAGTGTATTTTCGTTTTCGTTTTCTTCAAAGTGTCAAAGTGGGGTACTTAATTCAATTATCTAAAGGAATAATTCTCTTTTTCTTCTGAGGTATAACTTGCTTTTTAATAATTTAGTTACATGATTAATCTATTTTAGAAGAAAAAAAGTTTTTAATTTTATCTTTTACTTCCGGTGGCTATATAATAGCCACACCCATCAAGTCCTGTCTATTTATATCATTTATACTATTTATCGTTTATTTTGTAGATTTTTGTATACCAATTAATTAGCCTATGTAGTATACTTCCTAATATGACAAAAGTCGAAAATAAATGTGGGTTTCCTCGAGTATAATGTCCTTTTAAATATGAAGAAATTCAAAATTATGAAACTTTCAGATCTAAAGTAACCTCAAAAACTGTAAATCTTGTATTGCTCGATTAATTTCATTCATTGAATTTATTGGAATTTAGCTATAATTCCATCGAATTTCACTGAATTTTATTCCTTTTCGCCAGATTTTATTAAATTTTATAATTATTTTTCAGACTAAAAAATGGACATGGTAATTTCAAGTTTGCAACAACAGAGGCAGGTGACTGAACAGTTTCGCCGAGAAGCTGCAATCAAACGAATCACAGTTAGTAAAGCCTGTGAGGATATCATGAAGTACATCACCGAACATGAGCAAGAAGACTGCTTACTCGTTGGGTTTTCTTCCCAGAAGTCTAATCCCTTTCGAGAGAAAAGCTCCTGCATTCTTCTCTAGTCGATGTTTACTGTGCTCATTTTGATTTAAAAAAAAATACCTTCTCCGATGAAAGTGTAAAAATCGAAAACCGTATTATTCCGCTATATTGAATCTCTTCAAAATTATTAAGTTATAATTTCAATATACGATGTACGATTCATATCTCGTTTTTTCAGACTGAAATTATCAAAAATTTCTTTTTGTCATTTCGTTTCGAACTCTTCAGTGTAATTTTCTTTGAACGTATCTTGTATTATTTTATTTGCGAGAAGTATCTATTTTACTTCTCTTTTCTACGAAACTAATTTTGTACATGACAATTTTTTTACTTGGTCAAATGAACGTAATTTTATAAATCGAATTAACCCAACACCTGTTGTTGCCTTATAAAAACTAATGAATCTAATTCAATATTACTGTATTCAGTTCTGTAATCAGAAATAATTTAAAACATAGGAAAAACATTGTCAATTTGTAGAGCAATGAACTTATAAACTATTTTGTAAAATATATTTACATTCGTTGAAAGTAAATATCGTCTTCAATTCACTTTCCTGTTGGATGAAAAACATGTGATCTAAATAGATTCTTGAATACACAGTAAAAACTTTAATATACAACGATATACATTGCACGTGTTACAACTCGCATAAAATCTATAACACACTTCAGTAAAAGAACGCAGCATCATAAAGTAATGTTATCGTATCACGTATTCAACTAATTAATTTCAAGCATACAAAGTTATACGTAATTTAAAGAAACCTGAAAATCTACAAAAAATAATATAAATAATTTTAAAAGAACTTAAACTTTACAAAGTCCTGGCGAGATGTAAACAAAACTATTAGCTGTGAAGTTGTATCAATTTTTGTGCTCATTCAATGAGTACTTTGCTTCCTCATAGAAGAAGCATTAATTAATTAATCAAATGTATTAATATAGGTCATCTGATTTTTTTCAACACAAGAAACTTTTATTTTCTTTACATCAGCTTTACAATCTGATAATTTGGAAAGTAACTGTTGAAAAGTTAATTTTTCAAAATTTTAAATAACCATACCTTTCTTATTTTTCAATGAAATGCACTAATCTTATAAGTCAATCGATTCGTCTCGACACAAGGAATCTGTTTTCTTCGTACAACTGCTTTGAATTTTAATTATTTGACAAGTTATAGTCGAAAAATGAACTTTACTAAAATTATAAAAGTACAATAAAACTTCTAAAATTAAATATTTTGCTAAACCCTTTTAAGAAATTCAACTTGGTATAGTGGAATAACTGTGCAAAATTTCATCAATTTATCTGTACGCGTTCTCCAGATATTGCAGGATCGTTAAAAGCGTTCAAAAGAACACTCTTTTAGAAACTGGGTTTTGTCAACACTACAAAACTTCATCTATAAGGAAGCAAACATCATAGTTCCAAAACTATTTTCATTGTTTACAGAATAAAATTAAAATAAAGAGATTGGGATTAAATTTTCAAATAAAATTATTTAAGCAAACGATTCAAATATGAAATTGCTGCTTATGCTTTATAAAATCTAAAAAAAGAATAATTTGGTATAACAGAAAATATCACAAAAAGCCGTTAAAATTCAACATTAATGAAACTGACGTAATAAATAGTTTACAAATGATTTTATAAAATCTATAAAATACACACGCATAAAACTAAAATCGATCTAAAATTCTGAATTGTAACTTTAGAAACAACTTTCTTACCAAACGCAAAGAAAGTTTCAAAGCTAAATAGCGAGTATTTATATTTGATTGATAAAAAGGGATTGTAGCTTAGGAAAACTAATTTCGATTAACTTAGAATTAGATTATCAAATATAATTTACAAATAAAATTAATGATGCACGCGATGAACAGTAAGTTTATAGATAATTCGCAATAAAAACGAATACTTATAATTTTTGTATAGCGTACAATTATTTTACATTAGATTAAACATTAAAATAAAATCATCAGGAATTTTAGGACCTGAATTCTGAATTCCATAATTGAATTCGAACAAATTTGAGTAAATTTAAGTTAAACAATTTAAAACATAAAAAAAGCATAAAATCTAAAGCATTTGTTTTTGCATTAATAATAATTAAATAGATTAAAGGCACAAGAAATCTGCTTGAGAATCAATTATGTGCTTATGATTTCAGTCGCAAAATGTCTACTCAAATCTCTCGAAACTTTAAGTTTCAAAACATTAGTTAGGGTGGCCATAAAAAAAAACTCCCCATTACAATTTTTAAAATACAATCCTTTTACATAATTGGAATTTAATTTTGTAACATTTTTCAGTCTTAACTCTTCAATTTCTAAAGCTTCTAAAACAAATTAAATCAGGTTTAGAATAAACTAATATACATTTTGAAAATGCACCAAACAGCTTTTAAATTTGAAGTGCTATAAACCGCCATTTTAAAAGAGAACGTGAGAAATTTCAAAGAAATTGAAGGACTGACAACTCGAATTTTGAGTGTACACCAGATTTCAAAATTTCAAGAGATTTCAATAGATTTTAAAGGATTTCAAAAGACTCCAAAATATTTCAAAAGATTTGACTAGATTCAAAAGATTTCAAGAGCCTTCAAAAGATTTCATAATCGAGTGTACCTAAGGTCCTAATCCTTCTAAACAAATACAATTTAAATTGATTGGATATGTTTTTTTTTTGACTAAAAATTTTAAAAAACTAATCATTTCCGATTTTCAGATCTAGTGGCCATCCTCTTCTGATTTTTGTGATTGGTAGTTTTATATTGGTAAGGAATATCGATATTTCAGATATCCATACGATCCATACTGCTGCATCACTACTTAAAATTTCTGGTCTTTCTCTCATTATATTTTCATTTTTCGCTCTAGAGATGAGAAAAAATTTCTATTTATAAAATCAGTATCTGTTTCGATTCGTGACGTTGTTTATCAAACAAGAGAGATCAGCTCCAATAATTGTTGATTGATTAGCGTAATATGGCTGGGAATTAATTGCACCGTTGCTGTACTTCATCTGCATTGCTGTATCGTAATCAGGTGCAGGTCTGTAAGGAGGAAGCAGAGCTTGCAAGGTACTTGTGTCCTTTGCGGAAGCGGAAACAACTGGACAGGGAGAAGTCGACAAGTCGCTGTAACTTGTCCAGCGCATGTGATTCTCAGCTTGATTATCCAAACGAAGAGACGTTGTCCGCTCATTCGGATCGTTCTAAAATGAAAAGAAACAATTTTTTGCATATTTATTTTCATGAATATTTTACTTCATGCACATTTTTCACATAAGAATACTTACAAAGTGCCTATTATTGACTCGTTCAAGTAATGGAACGTTTTGGTGTTGCATGTAAAAGTGGTGTTGATCGATACACAGCTGCCAGACGTATTTTGTGTGACGTGATTCTCCGAATGTAAATTGTTTTGCACTTTCGCCTTCAATTTGCAACTCAATTCTGAAAGTCTTTTTCTGACTAATTACGTTGCTTATGACATTCCACCTTAAAAAGATATCCATTATTATATTTTTTTTTTCGGGACATCATATTATATATATATATATATATATATATATATATATATATTCCCTTTGAAATATATTCAAAAAAATATTTTTTTGGAAACTGAATTTTGTCACTACTACAAAGATTCCTTGAAAACCCTATAAAATAATTTTAAATGTTTACCCATAAAAAATCGTTGCTTGAGACGTAGAAGATCCAATCATGATTCCATTGATAGAAACACCAAGAATAACTTCATTGTTTCCTTCGTCCTATAAATAAATTTAAATTAAATTAATTTATAAAAGAAAAATGTGCAATTTAAGGTTTTCATTTTATTCGACTGGGAAAATTGATATAAGCCAATACGACGATTTATGCAATACGACAAAAATAATATAATTACTAATTAGCATAAATGTCAATTTCTATTATTCCTGACAACTACTGGCATTTCCCTGACAAATTTTTTTTTCTGATATTTCCCTGACTTCCCTGACATGTGACAACCCTGTTAAGCGAATATATTTTGACTTGCCTTTGCAATAAATGTTTCATAACCGTAGCCTTCTAATTGCATTACGGTCATAATATACATTTCTTCGGCAGCAGTTTGCGAGACTCCTGTTAAATTCTTATACTGGGAAACTGCGTCATTCATCAAAGTCTCCATCCCTCTTGGTTCTGTTTCTGTCAGAGACTGTGGAAATATTACATTTTTACTCATTTAGTTAATCTCTAAAATTTTTTTAAATTATTAAGCGATTTTAAGTTGAAAAAATTCAAAAATGTTGTGGTTTCAAATGTAAATTGTTAAAAAATAAATTAAAAGTTATAAGTTCTAATGAAATTGAACAATTTTGAATTAAAAGCTTTAAAATTAAATAATTTTGAATTATTCGAAATAATAATTACATATTATAAATTTGAAATTTAAAAAATCGTGAAAAATTTTGAAGCAAATATATTTGAAACTGAATTCAAGTACTCAAAAATGAATAATTTTAAATTAAAAGCGTTTGAAAACAAACAATTCTTTTATGCAGTGTTCAAATTTTTATAATTTAAATCTTCCAACTTTATTTAGTAAAATATGTTAATAATCTGAAATTGTTACCGAAGTTTCATTTAATTTTAACCAAACATAAAAAAAAGAATTGAAATTTATATTTGTTATTCTGAGACTCACTTTGGGGAAAAAAATTATTTCTTGCTGACAATCCATCGGATCTCTGTTTGCATCATAGTTCCCAAATTCGGCCTGCATAGAATAACTTGCTAAAAGTGAAGCTCTCCTTGCATCGCAAGTTACTCTTTCCTCTAAAACGTCGTTCTTCATTTGTAGATAATAATGATACCTGAATATGAAAAGTCTTTTAATTCTAAAATCTCTTTAATTGATTAAGTAAAAACAAACCAATCAAAACAGAAAAGAACTATTTTTTTTCCTTTCCTAAACTTTGCATGGTGTCTACACAGCTCTAAATTTATTTTTTATTATTTAAATAAATTCATTATTTTCAAATAAGATAAGTTTATTTTTTAAATTTATAAATAAGTAAATAAGTTCTAATTTTTTTTTCTCTCAAATTGAAAGGCTTCTAAAGTAAACCAATTTTCATTTTCTTTTGCAATCTTCAATTCCGTCTTCAATAATTTCCAAACACGAATCTTTTTTGAGTCCTCACTAATCAGAAAGAATTTCTTAATTAAACGATATTCAAAATAGAAAACTTATAAAATCATTGGTTAAATCCTAGCTTTTTTGGACCGGGTGAACACCGTATGTTAATTTCTAAAGCGACAAGAAAATAGGAAAAATAGGAATACTTTCTTTTTTGATGATAGAATTTTATACTAATCAATTTCAAACCGAATTGTATGAAAATCCTACCTAGAAAAATCATCTTGTATCAGCTGGATATCGACAACATAATACATGACTCGCAGGTAAACATTGCAGTTTTTAGCCCTTTTTTCAAGCTCTCTTTTCAGAGGTTTATCCATATTCACCCATCGAAAAGAATGTGGACTCTCTCTCGAAACGTAAGAGAGACCGAAAAATTCTGGTTGGCCGAAACCGAGGCGTTGTGTTATATTTAATAAACATTCTCTTCCTGTGCTTGCAATACTCAATGTGCATTCTATCGACGTGGAGTCTAAAAGTTCTACGCAAAGTACGTATTGATTCTTCGAGACGACGTCGTACTGTCGACTCTTCTTCAAATGGAATTTAAACGGCATCCTACAATTATAAGAGAAAAATAATTAATTAACTAAATTTTTGAATCAAATTTGATGTATTTAGAATAAGGCGAATAGGACTTTGAATTAGATTGAATAATTAGAACTGTTTTTTAAGTTTATATTTAAAAAAACATTTATCACTACAAATTTTTTTCCATATTTTAATTTATAATAGTATTAAAATTTAATATAAAATTAACAAAATGGCGGCGATTTTTCTGAAAATACTAAAAGTCGATTTTGGCAAAAAAAAAAACCACACTTATATTATTTGCCAATTTCTTGTTGAATTTGTACTATCATGAAGAAAATACGTTCCGAGTTTTATGCGGGCTAAATAAATTTTGTGGCCAGGCGAACTTTTTTTCTTAAAATCGAATTTTCGCATTTTTCTTGCAAATAACAATAGATATGAAAAAATGATAAAAAAATATTTTGCACTGTTAAGAAAGTTCTACAAAAAGTTATTTTACCCATTTATGGAATTTCGCACCATTTCCCAGAAAAAAAATTCAATTTTCATAAACAAAAAAATTCTCTTCACTCTTGGCTTATGGAAATACGCACCATTTTTGTTCAATATTCAGAAAAAAATATTTGTTCGTATAATGAAAACTTCCTGTGAGTTTTACGTTTCAATAATGTACAAAAACTTCGATTAAATCTCATTTTAAAATATATATTTTTATTTTTGATAACAGAAAAATGTGCAATTTTAGGTTTTAATTTTAGTCGACTGGGAAAATTTCCAAATAATATACAACCAATCTTTACAATGATTTTATTATAAAAAGTATAATATTTCAACTTTTTCAACATGATAAGAAATGTGAAGTTATATTAAAGAAATAAACAAATTTTGTGAATATAATTCAGGATATCGATTCACAATCACAGAGTTGATATTTTTCAACGAAATTAAATTATTTTTCTCTACTCTCTTGCAAAAATGCTCCATTTTAATCCTTTTAACAAATCTATAAATAGCAAATGACGTTTCCAATAATTTCGACTTAAATACTACGCAGTTGTAGAAATAAATTTGATATTTAAAGAACCTTACACTATACAGATTAATTGAAAATAATATTTGTTTTTAAATTGAGTAAATTGAAGATGTATAACTTATAAAATCATTAAATGAAAATTTTTCACGCATCTACAAAAGTAAGGTTATGTGTGTTCTATTTTGTTTTTGTAAAAATAAAAGCAACTGACATATTTCCATGAAACTTATTAAATAATTAATAATTTCTCCATAACATTTAAATACTTTTTTCTTTAATTATGGCTAAAAATCGATCTGTAGATTAATTTTAATTTATAAAATATTTTATACCTTTACAAAAGCTTTCACTCCTTTTTAACAAAATCCTCTTATCAGGAAAATTTCACTTTTTTATCTCCGAGCACTTATAACTATTGAAAATAGAAAAACTATTGAAATTTTCACGAAAAACATTATAGGATTTGTTCTATACTGTTCTATATTTACATCATTTACATTGACGGCTGTTGAGGTTATGTTTACCTGAAGTGAAAAGGGCAGGGTTGTGCAGTGACGCATCACTCCAAGTTTTTTTACATATTATAGGATACATTCGACTCTCCTAATATTAACGAAATCCATGCCAGAGACCATCGCAATATTAACGAAATTCCTTCTCTCAAATGTCACATCAATTGCGCATGCGTATTGCGTATAATACAATACACTTGAGACTCTCAAATGTCAACTTCCCAAATCTCAAGTTCTCCCAAATGTCAAGTCAAGTTTCTCTCAAATGTCAAGTCCGTATTTCTCAAATCCCACTTGATAACTACTGCGCACGCTTTGCATTGAGCATCTGATTGGTTGCTATTCGCGCGCAATTTAAAATGCTAAAAAATATTATATTATACGCAATACGCATGCGCAATTGATATGACGCATGCGCAATTGATATGACGCATGCGCAATTGATGTGACGCATGCGCAATTGATGTGACTATAGAGGATAAAGAATTTCTTGACATTTGGGAGACTCGAGTGTACATATTTTTAAGCATTTTAAATTGTGCGCGAATAGCAACCAATCAGGTGCCGAACGCAACTCATGCGCAGTATATCAAGTGAGTTTTGAGGTGACTGCTGGTTAATATTGCGAGAGGAATGCGGTTAATATTGCGAGCGGTTGTTAATATTGCGATGGTTAATATTGGGAGAGTCGAGTGTACAGTAACATTCATATATGCCTTCTCTTGAAAACATGTCAACCCAACCCTGGTTTTCATTAGAATCTTATGGAAACCAGGGTTGGGTTGACATATGAATGTTCTGTACACTCGACGTTCCCAATAGTAATGTTCCCAATAGTAAACGAGTTTCGTTCTCAATAGAAAAGAGCGCAACTCGCAATAAGCACTTCATACCACTGCTCATACGTTGCGTTCGGCATCTGATTGGCTGCTATTCGGGAGCAGTTTAAAATACTAAAAATAGTATTTGATATGCAATACGCATGCGCAATTGATGTGAAATTTGAGGAAAGGA
>CAJFCO010000106.1:1235575-1249270 GCA_904066015.1 Synergus gifuensis | reverse complement strand
TCCCAAATGTCAAGACATATTGTACCGGAAGTTCCCCTAAATGTCAAGACATTCTTTATCTCTATAGTCACATCAATTGCGCATGCGTCACATCAATTATGAATAGCAACCAATCAAATATGGAACGCAACGCGTGCGCAGTGGTTTCAAGTGTGATTTGAGAAACAGGAACTTGACAGTTGAGAGAATCATGTCTTGACATTTAGGAGAACTTGAGATTTGAGAAATTGACATTTGGGAGACTCGAGTGTAAAATCTTATGGAAATCAGGGTTGGGTCGTTACAAAATAGAGGAAGGCATCGTTGAACATTACTGTATGTACATACCATCTGCCACGCGTCACAAAGTTCATCTAGAATCAGTAGAATCAAAGTTTTGTGTTGTTCTCCAGTTTTTCACGATTTTTGACATTTTTGGAGTAAAGTAACAGAAGTACACTTAGAAATTTCGATTGCATATTAAAAATGACTGTCTTAGTTGTTGTAAATAAATTCCGGCAGGAATATGCAAAGAACACACCAAAGAAACTGAAGATAATCGACTCCTATCTACTGTACGTTTTTTTGACGGGTGTAATTCAATTCATTTACTGTTGCCTCGTTGGAACTTTTCCCTTCAACAGTTTTCTCAGTGGATTTATTTCCTCAGTTTCCTGCTTTATTCTTGGGGGTAAGCATATTTTCAATCTTTTTTGGATTGTCTTTTGGTGGAGTTCTCGAAAAAAAGTGTGATGGATCTTTAATTTTTATTATTTTCATTTAACATATAAATAAAATTAGAAATTTAGATCCACCATAAAAATAAATAGACGAACAAATCACTTTTCATTTTATCAGCCGAAACGGGCACAATTATTATTTATATCAATAGCTTGACAAATTTTATTGAATAAATTCGTTCGGCTGTTGACATTCTGCTGTAGAGGGACGAATTTTTATTTAATAATTTATCCGGATACTGGCATTTTAAATTAATGGTGTAAAATTAGCATTTCAATATATACATATTATAAAATATCAAAAACCTCTGACAGGATGATCTAATTAATTTCGTTAAATTTTGTTTATGTTTCAGTTTGCCTCCGACTTCAAGTAAATCCGCAAAATAAGAGTCAATTCCATGGAATCAGTCCAGAAAGAGGATTTGCGGATTTCATTTTTGCGCATATCATTCTTCACCTCGTAGTTATGAATTTTATTGGATAAGAAATTGTTTTCACTTTTGTAATTTATATTAAATTTTTTCCAGTCAACAAACGAAGTCTTCTTATTAGCTCGAGATCGTAGGGAAAGTTTTATTATCGTGATAATTACGTTTCTGAAATTAATTTCATTCCATTTTATTCCAGAGTATGTATTGAATTCAAGAATTAACTTCAAAGTTTGATTTTTTACTGAATTTTACTAAATTCTACTGATTAAATATTATAATTAGATATTTTTTCGCTCTTTCTATCTACTCATTTTTCAAGTAGAATTATGAATACAGAGCAAAAAAATATTTAGTTATATTTGTTAAAATAAAGAGATCGTACATATTTTGAAGTTAGAATTTGAATCCAAAACCCTTAAAGTTTAAAATTGATATGAACAAAATTGAAGAGAAAGGCATGAAGAAACGAAAGACGAGTAACTACAACAATCTATAGCATATTTTATTCATTTTACACTTCTCGTAAAATCCTAATCAAAGGATATATTACTGGCAGAAATGTACAAAATGACTTCTTAAGTGTATTTACAAGGATCTCGTGGAAAGTATTGATATATAATGTTTAATGTGCAAATGCATTTCTTCGAAAGGTCAACAAACAATCTGCACAAAGACGTCAATAAATATAAAGACATCTAAAATATAATAATAGTAGAATAACGAAATGTAATAATAATAATATCAGATAAAAACCCTTCGAAGATCTCAATTCGTATTTCTGCGTAACTTTCCTTTAGTAAAATACTTCATTTTTTCTCTAGAAAAATAAAAAAAAAACACTAAAAAAATATCTTTTAAAAAAAAATCGAGACTATAAAAAGTTCTCGCAGAAATACTTCAGAGTCTTTGTTATTGTTTTTTTTTCTTTTTGTTTTTTTGTTTTTTTTTTTGTTTTTTTTTTTGGCTAATCGCCATACGCAGATAGTTGCTCATTCCACAACTCCATAAGACTGAACAGTGTCGCTTAACTTTCTAAAAAATAAATAATTCTATTAATACTAATAAAAGGCTCGACATAGACGTCGCTCTATTCGAAATTGCTTTCTTGTATCGGTTTCTGATTCTAAATATGTAGTGAGTAGTCGTTTCATATCGTATGAATATCATACGTACAAATGTACATTCGAATATATGTATGTAATGTACTTATACATATAAAAGTCGATTATTATCACAAAAATAAGCAAGCGAGGAAAATCAAAACGCATAGATTCCAACGACAAAAAATAAAACACGTGACTCTAGAAAGATAGGGGACTAGAAAAATATGAAAGCATTTTCATATTTTAGTTCAAGGACAAAATCTTAAAGCTGGGAAATACAATAGTTTCTAATGAAATAAAAATAAAAATTCATTACTTCAAGTCGTAATTGCCGTTATTCGTAGAGCGAATCAACTAGTGAGTACAAAGTTTGCACTTGCTATTCTATTTTCCACTGTTCGAGAGTTCTAAAATTTTTCAGAATTTAAAATTTAAGAATTTTGTGGAGAATATTTTCAATTTTAAATCAAAGTAAATTTAACTGAATTCGCGAGAAATTACTTTTATTGATTATTAACTCTATTTGTCCACTTGTTTCTAAAGTCAATTTTGATCATATTCGATATGAATTTAATAGAAATCACAGTATTGAATTAATACCATTAATACTAGTAATTAAATTTAGTTAAAGCAAATAATAATAATAATAATAATCATAATAATAATAACAATAATAATTTCTATATAAAAAGCATTAATGTAACTTGTTCAAATTTGGATTTGCAGTAATTATTATCCAAAAAGACGGAACATAATTTTTGAAATTAATTTTTTTGTCTTAACACTTATATCACTACTACAGTTTTTAGTAAATAAAAAATATATTTTTCAAAAGAAAAGTTTTTTTAAAATACTCGGAAGAATGTTTTTCATCTTTTGAGTTTTGACCTTATGATAAAATTCGTCTTGCAAATTAATGTGAGAAAAAAAAATGAAGGGTTAATCACTAATATTCTCCAGAATATTCTCTTTAGTATAACTCTTGTTCAAGTACTCGGCCTAAAGAAAATTAAAACTTGCGTTACTTTTCATCCTTTCGCTTGATCGAGGTTTCGAATCTAAATTATAAATCGACAAGTTTTTTGGCATCTAATGAAGAATTTAAAGAATCTAAGATTCTAGAAACTAGAAGGCTTTCACAGTTTCAAATAAATACAGTTTTCATTCTTAGATTCGAAGCCTTCAAAAATTTTTTCACCCCTCTCTCTCGCTTTTAAAATCTCATTCCTCTTTAACTTTCTTTCCTTTTCATTTCTTTCTTTTTTATTTCCTTTAGTTTTTCTATTCTTACTTCCCGACTTTAGCTCAATTTCTTTTGTTTTCCTCGACGTAACGCGAGAACTACGAGAACTGAACTCGAAGGTTCCATTTCCTGTTGGATCTGGAGCGAAATCTCTTGAGATTCAAATTCTGAGTTGAGAAAATCTTTTCTTCTGAGATTTGGACGTCTAAGAAGCGATTTCGTTCGTACTTCTTGAGAAGGACGGTAATTGAGAATCTGAGTGGCCTGATTCACTCTTCCGGTGTTTCTCGATGTATTTCCGACGAGCGGAAAGCAGAAGATGTTCCTTTCGACGCTGCAGAATTCTCTCTCTTTCGATCGATGATTTCGAAAAGCGACCACCAAGATTCGATGGTTCTTCGCCACTGAAATAATAGAATTATAATAAGACATGATTAAAACAGAGAAATTTGGAAGTTGAAATATCTCAAAGATTTTAAATCCTTTAGATAATTATGCCATAAAATTAATAATTATAATAATTACCTATCAGCGACTGGAATATCGAGATGAGGATCCCAAGAGTTTTGAGTCTGAGTGCTTGGCAAAATATGAGTCATTGACGATTGGGTTTGAGTTTCTGTTTCCGGTTCCTCGATGACGTGATGAGGCAGAGTTAATCTACCATCTAGAATATTCTCGATTGTTAATTCCACCGACCTAGTCACCCTCAGATCTTCAATTACGATGTTTCTTGGATAATGATGAAAGAGCTGCTGGACCTGAATTTATTGAAATAAAAAGGGGAATTAAGAGGGAGTTGATTATACCAGAAAGCGTGGATTTTTTTCGTAATTTGAATGAATCCATTTCAAATCGGACAGTTTAACTTCAAGTTGTAGAATTATCACTCTTTTGAAAACTTCGAAATTTTTTTGAATGTCGTAAAACTTCACAAGATCCATTAAAATTCCTAGTAATCTTTTGATTTTCAAAACAATCCTTAAAATTTCATTTAAACCCTTTAAAGCCACTTAAAAAATCATTTTTTATTTCCTCTAAAAAATAACTTATTCAATCGTCAACCAATTCTACAAATTGAAGTTAGATTGCTTGCTTGATTTTGGGAATATTCCAAATTATTAAATATTTAAAACTCAAATTAATAATTTAAAAATACAAACTTGTCTGGCCATGGCATCCAATTGGGAATTGGTATTCGCCAAGGTGAGAAATTCACCTCGAAGTCGATTGTGCGTGACTTCGACAGAAAAACTCGGCAGCCAGGAAACGTATCTGGATCCATCGAAATGAAAAAAGTGATTCTCGTTCCTTCTGGCTGGAGTTTGTGATTCCGGTGGGATTTCTGGATTGTTCTCGCGGTGATTGGCTTGCATACTCAAAGCGAGTCTGCAAGTTGGACAAGAGGTGTCTTGTTCCAACCAGGATTGAAGACAAGAATTGTGGAACAAATGTCCGCAGGGAAGTTTCCGGGCTGTTTCCATTTTTTCCCAGCAAACTGCACAATTATCTGAATTTTCTGCGAGCTCTTCCTGAGATGCCATTGGATAACTGAAAACGAAAACAATCGTATAAATGGAAGCGATATAAAATAAATGAAGGATTTCGAGTGGAGAACTCTGACTTAGAATAATAAAAAAATAAATAAATGTCGAATTCTGAATGATTCTTTTTTAATTTTTAATTAGAATTAACGGAATTAATTTTAATTTTACGGAGCAAATATGAACTTTTAAAAGATTTTAAGTAATTTTAAAGATTAAAGATTTTCTTTTAAGACTTAATATCTTAAAATTCCACAAAATCCGAAAAATTCCAAAACTTTGGAATCCCATAAAAAATTTCACGAAATCGCAAAAATTCAATCTTTTCGTTTTACAAAAAAAAAGTATTAAAATTAGTCATTTTTTCACTCTGTATCCATAATTCTATTTAAAAATAAAATACCGTTACAGAGCAAACAAATATCTAATTGCAATATTTATTGTATAAAATGAGGAATTCGAATTTTATGTTAGAATTTTATGTTTTATGTTAGAAAATCTAAAATAAAAAAAAATAAATAAAAAAGAAACGTTGAATTAAATAGAAATTCAATTCTACGGACTTTTGCTCCATGTGACTGAGGACTGCGAGATAATTTCTGTGTTTGGTGATTCTTCTCTGAATTTCGTAGAAGAGATATCGAAGTTGCATGCAGATCACGAGGGATGCCATGCTGAGAAAGATGTTGCTCCACAAAAGCATGTGAATATGATGGAGAAATTCAACTGCAAGGACTATTAATTCTGAAGCGAGTTCAGTATAATAAGCCATGGGTCCTCTTTTATCCCAGGAACGTGGGGAAGAAGTTCCAGCACCTCGTGTATCGTAGAGATGAATAGCGTAACGCAGCATCACGTGAATTGTCCTCACACCCAAGAGAACACACTGAAAACAAAAACGGAAAATTTAGTTATCTTTAAGGTTGTCCATTTATAAAGTTGTTGCTCAAGCGAAATTCGATTTTTTCATTTTACTTAACAAGTATTGTAAATAGATAGTTTTTCTTTCTGTAGTGGTGTTCAGTTTTTAAATCGAAGTAAGCGTATAGAGAGAAAAAATATCTATTGAATATATTATTATATCTATATAATAATATGAGCAATATATATAAATATAATAATAATAAATATGAGCAAATAAAATTATGGTCAGCAACTTTACTAGAAGCAAAAACAACTTTCGATGTGATTTTATGATAATCGATAGTCTTTGAAGCCGTAAACCTTAGTGTAAAGTAATTTACTAAAATTTTCAATAAAAAAGAAGTTTGAACATTTCGCAAAAAAAAAATAAACAATAAAAATTTTCTTTTAAATCAATGGTTGAAAATCTTGCACTTCCATATTTTTTCCTTAGATTTTTAAAATTAAATTTTTTGGAGAATTAATAAAAATAGATTTAAAAATTCTTTAAAAAAAGTTGACCTACATTTTTAATTATATCGGAATTCACAACTAGTGTTGTGAAATCTATTAATATTAATATTTTCAATAATGTAATCGGTATGCAATAAAATAAAAGTATTATGACGAAAAAAGTACTTAAAAAAAAATTATAATACCTTTAAGAATTGCTAGTTTTATTTCAATAATATTACTTCAATAAAATATTTTTCTTTTTAATATTTAAAACATAAAAAGGTTGTTTTTGCAAATTGGTTTTGCTTATAATTTTTTTGATACTGATCTTTATAAAATGAAATATAATATAATCCAATCTAATTGCTGAAAAATAATTTCCAAAAAGAAAATTATTTCGAGGTTCAACACCTAATTACATTTTGTTTTAAAGCATGAGATGTGGAAAATAAAGGACGTTTGGTGTAAAACATGTTTGCTAGATGTCAATGATACAACGACAAGAGAATTAATCGATAGAATAAAGTGTGGAAACCTTTTCTATTACGGATTGAGCAATCTTTGTTTAGAATCTAGCGTCTAGTTTCTCGTTTCACAGAGTTTAATGAATTTATGTAGTCTCGTCATTATCAAGCAATTGAATATAAAAAAAATGATTTATTGGACAGTCTCGACAAATTAATGTAAATTTATGTGAGTTGTAGCGAAAGTGTAAACATTTTGAATTACATTTAACAAATTGAATATAAATAAGTTCCCATTAAGGGTGTTGGAGCCAAGTTTTAATCTAAAAATTCGATTTCTTCATTTTAGTTAACAAATATGAAAATTGGAATTTTTTCCCTCTGTAGGATTAATCAATTTTTAGCTTGAATTATGTTTACAGAGCGAGAAAATATCTAATTCAAGTATTTTTTAAGTGAAACTTGGGTTCAACGCCCTTAAGTGATCTGAATTAAAAACAAATTCATCTAAATTTAAGACCTCAATACTTGGAGTGAGGAATTCAATTTTAAATTCCGTCAAATTCTATTGAATTTAATGTCAACGATTCCACTGGAGTCTTATTAAAATTTCAATTCACATCAAGGTTGAAATATCACTCGTGAAGTAATTGCTCGCTGACTTTCTATTCTAGAACATTTTCAAGAGCAAAGGTAGGTAGAAATTGATGATCAAGACTTGATTGACGTAATAAAATGTCAAAGTGGTTGTTTAGGTCAACGTCCCGGACTTTTTATTCGGAGCGAGGTCAAAATCTTCCGAATTTAAACTAAAAAAAATCGACAAATAATATTAGTTATACATATAATAAATTATAACACTAAAAGAAAAAAACTTTCTTCGTTGAAAAAAAAATATATAGAATTAATCTAGGAATTAATAAAATTAATAAAAAATTAATTAAAATTTAATTTTGTAAGAATTAACAAACAATTCACAATTCTGACAAACTTCAAATTAGAGTTCCTTACACAGAAAAAATTAATAATTGAATAATTTCGAAACAAAATTCTTTAATATAAGTTTATAATATGTTTATAAACTAGAAATTTTGCAAGATGGAAAGAGGCTTTTACGAAAGTAGAAACGTCGCAGTTTCACTGGGACAATTTCTTGGCTTTTCGTCGTATCGATTTAGACCGTAATATACTACATATGTCACGCAAAACGCAAAAGAAACTTGTCTACAATTTGAAGAATATTTTTGGCATTTGTTTGAAAAAACAAATAGCTTATAATTATTACAAGCTTATTATAAGCTTACAAGCTTATAATTTTCTTGACTAGATAAATAATAAAGTAACCTTCATATAAAGCCTATCTTTTTAGAAGTTTTGCAATTTTCAATCTGCGAACAACCAAAGTATACTGTTTATTTTATAATTACTAAAAAAAAAAAATTATTTCCAAAGATGAAATAAGTCGATATTTTTGTGCTGTGAAAGTGGTAAATTTTCACTGAACCTTAGTAAAAATAAAAAATAAACAGTGCCTTGGATACAAGGACGTCGAATATTAGTATATGTTGCTGTTTTCAGTGGTAACTTTTCTTAGATTACAATTTTAATCACTTTTTTAAATTTTTTATATTAAGTAATTTTGCATATTAACTGAGATAAACGCAAAAAATCATGATTTTTATGGTTTTTTTTAAATGATTTCACCATGAAAATCAAATTTGTGCCAATTTTTACTATCATATTTGTAATCAGCGCGTCAAAATACATAAGTATACGGAGCCTAAAGAAAATCGGAGGTTTTGAGTGTTCAGAAATGCACCTAAAATAGGAGTTCCAATTTATAATATTTTCAAAGTATTATCAGGTATTATTCACTTCGAAGATTGCTTTCCTATCAAGTATATGAAAAAACTCATAAAAAAACATCGTTTAAACATTTTTATATATACATATAAATTTAACGATATGTGGAATAGATGAAAAAAAAGTCGTGATTTAGTTTCATTAACGCAACCAAAAATATAACTTTCACTAATTTAAAGCGGGTAGTACAAAATTTATTATAATAAGTCGGAAATAATCTGAAACATATAATGATTAAACTTGAACAAAATGATTTATTGCTACCTTTGCAAGCATGTGAGAATACAATGGACGTTAGTGAGAGAGAAGAAGAGAAAAAAGAAAAGGGACCTCAAGACTGGAGAAAATGGACACTACAGTATGCTGCGGTTTTCAGTGGTAATATAATTAATCAAATCATGTTTTCATGTACAGTATCTATCACATATGCCTTAACATTTGATTTTTGTATGCATTTCAATGTAAAATCCTATAGTTAAGTTAATCCAAATGTTAATATATATATGAGGAACACTGTAATTTGTTTAGTTATCCTTCCTAAAAAAAGTATCACTTTAAATCTTTTGAAATTTAAAATCACTTCACAACATTTAACATTCGTAAAAATCTCTCGACTTTACAACAACTTTCGAAATCTCTCAAAATTCATTGAACTTTCTTGGAATTTCTAGAAACATCTTAAAATTCCACGTAATCCCTTCAAATTTGTTAATATTTCATGAGATCCATTCAATTTTCACTAATCTTTTTAAAATTCCTTAAAATCCTTTAAAATACTTTAAATTCCAATAAAAACTTCAAAATCTTTTAAAATTCCTAAAAATTTCTTAAAATTTCCTGTATTCCTTCAAAATTCCATAAAACATTTGTAGAATCTCGTGAAATGTTTTTCAATTCCACGAGGAATTTTAAAATCTCTTAAAATGCACAAAACTTTCTTTAAATTATTGGAAACCTATTGAAATCATTTAAAATTCGCTGAAATCTTTTGAAATTTCTAAAAACATCTTTAAATATCTTAAAATTCCACTATACAATATATAAAATTCCATGAAATCCTTTACAATTATTTTACAAAATAGTTTATAAATCATAAAAATATCGTGAAATTCTTTAAAATTCCCTAAAGTGCATTAAAATCTATAAAAAAAAAACTCTTGAAATAAAAAATATCACAAAATCTTTTATAAATCATAAAAAGTCTGTGAAATCCTTTAAAATTCCATGAGGAAAATTAAAATTCTTTAAAATTATTTTAAAGTAATTAAAATTTCTTAAAATTCTTAGAAGTCTTTTAAAATCTTTTTAAATTCCACGAGAATATTTATAATTCCTTAAAATCTCTTAAAATTTTTACAAGTTTCTTAAAATCCTTTATAATTCCACGAAAAATGTTAAAATCCCTTCAAATACGTAAAAAAAATTTTTTTAATTTTTGAAAACTTTTCAAAATACCCTAAA
Source organism: Synergus gifuensis (assembly GCA_904066015.1). NCBI lineage: Eukaryota > Metazoa > Arthropoda > Insecta > Hymenoptera > Cynipidae > Synergus > Synergus gifuensis. Next base: position 1,239,080 of record CAJFCO010000106.1, on the reverse strand, counting down.
ATTTCACAAAATCTTTAGAAAATCATAAAAATCTCGTGAAATACTTCAAAATTTCTCAAGGAACTTTAAAATTCCTTAAAATTATTTGAATTCCCTAAACTTCCTAATAAAAATCTCTTAAAATTTCATGAAGTACTTTTAAAATTCAACTAAATCTTTTAAATATTATACAAATTTCTTGTAATCACTAAAAATTTCTAAAAAAAAAAAACCTCTTAAAATCCTTTAAAATTATTTATAATCCTTCGAAATATTTGGATAGTTTCTAAAATTTGTTAAATATATTATAAAAGTTATATATGTAATACAAAAAAAATAACATAGTTAACATAAGTGTCAATTCCTATTTTCCCTGACAACTACTCGTATTTCCCTGACATTTCCCTGACTTCCTTGACATGTAGTCACCCTGTCTTTGCTGTTGACTACACGTAAAAGAAATTTAGAAACAATACTTGCTATTTCAATATTCATAATTTATGTAGTCGATTATAATATTTACGATTTTGGGAAATAATGTAAATATACAGATTATTGTTATCATACTCACGAAACTTTACAATCAAAATATGAAAGCTTAATATCTTGAAAACAATAATTAGTATATTCAATAGTAATGTTAATAGCTATGAGTCCATGTGTTTATTTTGAAGTTATGTATAATGTTCAAGCTCGTCTCATAATTATAAGCCATTACACACGAAGTTCTTACTAATTAACAAATTTTACCCAAAAAAACTATTGTTCCCTTTATTAGTTCCGTATAGAAACATCAAAATATGATATTTAGAACTAAGACTCAAAATTCGTGTTTACCCTTTTTTCAATGAAAAACAAATGTATAATCAAATCCCTTTCATCCCTCGAATCAAAACCCGCCTCCTCTTTCCAATCTAAACTTGCTTTCAGCTTCCCGCAAGCAACACTTCCGTTCCCCTTTCCGCAACCAAAATTACCCCCCTGATGAAATGCGTTGTAAAGAAGATATTATTGATAAATAAAACGATAAACAGAGGTAATTAATAAAAAAATTAATTCAATTTACAGTGAGTCTGGTGTCGATGGGAAACGCATCAGCCGAAAATTGGACATCACCAGCTCTTCCTTATCTAAAAAGCAATAATAGCTCAGAATTCACTATAACCGAAAACCAAGCATCCTGGATAGCATCAATTTACAATATAGGAACAGTTCTTGGATTTCTTCTCTACCCTTTATTGATTGATCATATAGGTCGCAAATACACACTGCTAATATTCTCCATACCACAAACTCTTTCATGGACAATGATATTTTTTGCAAAAAATATTATCACGTTCTATCTAGCAAGAATTTTTGCTGGAATTGGCTATGGAGGAGCACAAAATGTACAAATAATGTACATAAGTGAAATTGCAGATAAAAATAAGAGAGGATTTTTAATATTCATCTCAAGATTTTTCTACTCCATAGGAACAGTTACTATTCACATAGCTGCAGCTTTCCTTTCATACAACAATATGAATCTTTCAATAATATTATTACCGATTCTATTCACTCTTACTTTCATCTTCATGCCAGAATCTCCGTATTATTATTTAAAACATAATAAAGATATGGAGGCTTTGGCTAGTTTACACAAATTGCAAGGGGTCAAAGATTCAAAGACAATGCAAGTCGAAATGAAGCGAATGAAAAATGCCATAATTGATGAGGAGAGAAATAAAAAAACTGCTTTTAAAATGTTATTTCATGATAAACGGCAACGCAAAGCTTTCGTTATTGTTGCAATTGTTTTCGGATCTTTAATGTTTTCAGGAATAAAAGTTTTTACTGCATATAGTCAAGAAATTCTTAGTCTCAGTAATTTTTCTTTATCGTCGCAATATTCTGTCCTAACATCAGCTCTTGTAGTAACTCTTTTTGCTTTGCCAGCTGCTCCTTTACTTGATTATTTGGGTAGAAGAATAGTTATTTTATCTTCTGGTATTTTATGTGCCTTAAGTTTGATTATAATGGGTTTATTCTTCTTTCTAAAATATTATCTTCAAATAACTAATATATCTTCACTTTCCTGGATTCCTTTGGGAAGCTTGATTTTATTCCAAATATCCTGTACAGCAGGATTATTTCCTACATCGAGTGTCATTGCTGGTGAGCTTTTTTCAAATCAAGTTAAAGGTACTGGATTATCCTTATTGTACATGATAAAGGAACTCATGACCTTTCTCATGAAATTAAGCTTTGAGATGCTAATTACTATCTTTGAAATTTATGGCGTTTTTTGGATTTACGCGATCTTTTGTTTTTCGTTTTCACTTGCTGGCTTCTTTGCCATGCCTGAAACTAAGGGAAAAACTTTACTAGAAATTCAAGATTTACTGAACTGAGGAAAATTTGGGTGCACTTCTGAAAACCCAAAAACCTCCAATTTTCTTTGGGCTCCCTATACTTATATATTTTGACGCACTGAACGAATATCATAGTGAAAATTTTGGTGCAAATTTGATTTTCATGGTGAAATCATGAAAAAACCATAAAAGTCATATGATTTTTTGGGTTTATCTCAGCTAAAATGTAAAATTTAAAAAATACTTCAAACAAAAGTTGTACATCTCATTGAAATACACATTTTTTGTTGGAAAAATTTTTTTCTGCGGTTGATAGTTTCCGAGAAAATGTATATACTTATTGCTATTCTACACATATAAATGCATAATTTAAAGAATTTTTTAAATAATAAAAAATATATTTAATACTTTTTTTCTCGAAATAAAGAACCTTTTGATGTCATCATTCATATTTTTGAATAAAATGTATTAATATCAGATTATTTGATATTTTACGATGCAAGCAACCTTTTACTTTTTTATTTAAATTTTTGTTATTTGAAGACATAGATGAAAAATAAATTTTTCAAACTTACTACAAATAACGATAACTTCCTTAACCTTTAGACTACATATTGGGTAAAAATTACTCAGGTATTTTATTTGAATGCCTTCTTAGAAGCGGAACAGTGAGCATCGAAAAGTCAGGCTGTAATCTACGTTACAAAAACGCGCTTGATAAAAAAAATTATTTTTCTTATCAATATTTATTTTACTTATATTTATTTTTTTTCTAAAAATCAATATAATACAGTTTTTTGTATAGTATTATTTTAAAAATTTGTAAAAAAGTGTTGTGGATAAGTTTTCGTTACTATTTCAGTGATTTGAAGGCTGAAAACACTGATCAACAAAATATGACCTTATATACACTGAGAAAACTATTTGGTTCTATCGAAAAAATATTATTTATTTTTACAAAAATTTAAGACTAGATAAACATATCTTAGCATATTTTCTTTAATTTTAGAAATTTTCAATTTGATATTTCAATAAATGTACAAGTAAGGTTGCAGAGAAAAAACGTCGGCAAGGTAGGGATCGGGTAAGTCTTACATGGCCTTAAGGGAATGTGATACTTTACCATAAGAGCAAATTAGTTATACCAATTATACATTCATAATAATAAATATTTT
>CAJFCO010000106.1:1202390-1224596 GCA_904066015.1 Synergus gifuensis | reverse complement strand
ACGATTTGTGGAATAAATAAAAAAGAAGTCGCGGTCTAGTTTCATTATCGCAACTGAAGATATATATAATATATATTATAGGTAGTATAAAATTTATTATAATAAATCAGAAGAAAAACTTAAGTTGTAAAGAAGCTTCTAAACTTCGTAATATACATTACTTATCTCTTTTGCCTCTTCTATGTATAATTCTAAAAGTGCAATCAATGTTCAGATAAGAAATCATTTTCAAATACATTCTTGACAAACTAAGATTGATTTCTCTCTAAGAAAATCTGCATTCCTTTATTTTTAAATGTTATGTATATTTTAAATGTTATATAGGGTCGGTGCACCTGTTTTCGCCACCGTAAGTCCTGTTGTGGCCACCAGCAATTTTCGTAATTCATTAGGGTTCCGTTGGCTCTATTGCATTTTGACAAACTCAGTTTGATGGCTAGACAAAAAACTGCGTTCGTCAACTTGCAGTAAAGCCAACGGAACCGTAATAAATTAAGAAAATTGTGACAGTGGCCACAATAGGAGCAGTGGCCAAAACAGGTGCACCGATCCTATACGTCTTCAAGTCTTTTGAAATTGTTTGAAATGTTTAAAATCTATTAAAATTCCATAAAATCCCGTAAAAGCCATTTAAAGAATCGTTTGATATCTCAAAATTCCTCAAAATTTCTTGAAATCTTCTGAAAGCTCTTGAAATATTTTTCAAATCCCTTGATATCTGTTGAATTCCTCTTTGAAAATTTTAGAAACCTCTTACATACTATATTTTAAAATCTCTTCAAATTTTTTGAAACTCGTTAAAGTTCTTTAAAATTATTAAAATTTTCATAAAAACCATAAAATTGTTAGTGACAATCTTATGGTTTATATTTTCGAAATCCTTTAACATGCCTTAAAATTCCTAGAAATACTATAAATGGTGAAAATATTTATTAAAACTTGATCCAAATAAAAAAAAAAGAGAATTCAATTTTTTATTAATAAAATTCAAACAACTTTTTTCTGGATTTTCAAATATTCCATTTATTGTAAACAATAACCATGACTTTAATCGTTCAGGAAGGATCTTTGATATCTTGAACCTTGAACCTTTTTCAGAAGAAACGAGTTTCTCGTTCGAATTGGGAATGTCTCTTAAATTGCCTTGGATGCTAATACAAGTCCAGCATAAAAAAATGTATTTAAAAAAAATCTCGTGCGTGATAATAAATTAATATTAATAAGTTGATGTGTTGATCTTACAAGAATGGAATTTTGAAATGTTTACAATTTCAATTCTTACAGTACTTATCGACGTTAAAAAAGGTTAAAAAAGTGATTTAAACAAAAAAATAAAAATAGCTGAGAAAAAGGTGACAAAAACATTAAACAAATTTAAACCAATAGAACAAAGGTACTTAAAAAATGCGGCTAAAAGCAAAAAAAAAAAAATACCATCATCCCCAATTCAAACCAAAATTTAGGAGAAATAAAATTCAAGGTGAATTCAATAAAATTTAAGGCCAATTCAGAATAATTCAAGGCGAATTAAAGAGAATTGAAGAGGAATTTATATTTAAGAAAATTTTCGGCGAATTTAAAAAAATAAAAGCAGAATTCAAGGTGATTTGAAAAGTATTTAAATCAATTTAAAGAAATTCATGAGAATTGAAGAGATTTCAAAATATTTAAAAAGATTCTAAGTAACTGTAATTGACTTAAAAAAAATCCAAGGTGTTTCAAGAGGTTTCAAGATTTTTAAGAAATTTTCAGGAATTTTTAAATTCAAAATAGTTTCAGGATTTTCGTAAGATTTCAAGACAGTTTTAATGATTTTAAAGAATTTCAAGATATTTAATGGAAATGAAAGTATATTTAAAGTATATTTCAAGGAAATTCAAAGGATTTTAAGCGATTTGAAACAATTTAAAAAGCTTTTAGGTTCTTTTAAAAGAAAGAATTTAAAGGGATTTCATATGAATTTAAGCAATTTCAAAGAATTTGAAGAGATATCAAGTGAGTTGAAGGTAAGTCAAGTGTTTTTAAAGAGTTTTTCAAAAAATTTTAAGTGATTTAAAAAAATTTCAAGGAATTTGAAAAGTTTTAAGGGATTTTAAAAAGTACTAGAGATTTTACGAAATTAAAAAAATTTTTTTTAAGGAATTCAAGAGATTTAAAAAATATTTCTCAACATTTTAAGTTTCAAATAAAAATATTATAGTCTTCAAGAGATTGTCTTTCCATAATATTTTAATTATCTGAAACAGTTTTTTCAAACCAGAAATTACCAGAATTTTCCTATTATTCCATGATGAATAATTTTCCATATTTTTCAACTTTATCAAACGAAAAATATGAAAAAGTGCAAAATTCCCGAAATAGGTGAACAATAAAAAAATAGGTGAAAAAAGATAAATAGGCGACTGAAGTTAGGAAGATCTCAAATTTTCAAAGGATTCTGAAATTTGAAGAAAATTTACGAAATTCTGGACAGTTTGAGAAATTAAAAAAGTTCTTCCTTCTTCTCTTTTTAAACAATAAATTTTTTAAAAGACTTACCTCCGCTGCCATAAAGGCAAAAGTGTTGAAGGACACGAAGAAAAATGCTGCAGCCGTGCAAAGTAGAAGCATAAACCAGGAAAGTGCCAAAATTGCTGCCAAAAGTCCCAATAATCGGGCGTGACTCCATCCTGGTGTCGTTGGTGAAAAGGATAGCTGCAAAAAGAATTATTATTAGTTAACTATCAAATATGAATACCAGCTTAGCTATTAGCATCTAGAATTAATTTTATCTTGAAATTGAGCAATAATTATACGAGTTTAATAACTGGCTATAATTATACAATGTTACATGCTTTTCCTGACTCAACGAGAAGAATAATTTTCCAGCTTAAAAAAAATATTGTTTTTTTTCTTTTAAACATCTATTTGGAATATGTATTTAGTCGAATGAAATAGATCCAAGAATGCGTTTATTATCTAATTATTCGAATCTCATGGTTATTATTGGAGTTTAATGGAATTAATTTCTGCAATATAGTTTATTACAAATTTAAGTCACATTTTGGAATCCTTGTAAATTTAAAAATTCTATGTTTTCCAGCACTCGAAGTTTCCCTCAATTTTCTAGAATATAATTCGGAAATTAAGACCATGTATCAATTATCCGATCCATACCTTACCAGCATTTTTTCCTTGCATTGCCATTTCTACATTTATAGGGATATCAAGTTGAAAATTTGTAAAATTAAAGTAAATCCACTAAGGTACGTTTATCTGGTCCTAAATATTTACATTTTACATTTTTTTTATGCTAAAAAGTTATAGCACTACCAATTTCACTAATTTATACATAGCACAGTGAGGAACCTGGAAACTTGAAGTGCTTTAAGTCGAGTACAAGAGATCTAAAAATAGAATTGTAAACAGTATGCAACTCTAAAGAATATGAAATATTCATTTCGGAAAAGCTATTTGAAAACTTCAGGGGTTCAGAAATTAAAACGAGTTTCCTGCACGTGATGAATGATTAACAAAAAATTCATTGAGTGATTCTATTCTATAGTAAACTTGATGAACCTCATTTGTAACAAATTCAAAAACGAATTTCTAGTTGCAAAAATTAAAGTGAGTTATAAAATCAATCTAATATAGTTTATTGAAAGCTTAATGACTAATTATACTGATTAGTAGATACATAGGTTGATTGGAAAATCAGTAATCTCAATTTGGTCATAAAATAATAATAAGCTTGTACTTTTTTGTTTGAAAAAAAAAAAAAAATTTCGTTGAATTTTAAGATATCAAAAGATTTTAAAATGAATTTAATGGAATTTGAAATTTTTTATAGGTATTTTAAAGGATTTGAAATGATTTTTAGGAATTTTAAGGAATCGTGTGGAACCTTCAGATATCGAATTTAAAAGAATTCAAGAGATTGAAATTATTGATAAAAATAAATTCAAGTTCTATTCTAAAGAATTCAAAAGAATTCGAATGATTCAAGGGAATTGAAGGTGAATTTAAATTAAATGTAAGAAATTGATGATTAATTTAAAAGAATTAAAAATAAATCAAGAAAGTTTAGGAAAAAGTGAAATCTTGAATTCCTGAAATTATTAGTAATTAACCCCTTAGTAAAATCTCTTTTTTATCAATCTTGTAAGTACACAAAATTTGTTAGAGTGCAGTTCTCTTGCGTGTAGAATAAGCGGATAAGAATGGAAATTCATTATTTTTGCACAACACGCTCAAAGCAGTTCAACTTGAATGTGTGAGGTATGACTTTTCTGCCTTTAGCTGGTAACCTCATTATTTTTATTGGATTAGGCATTAGTCTAACAGGATTCAACCGCTTACTGAATCCATTAATTTGATTACGAAACACAATTTTTTATTTTGGTCCTTTATTTATTTTTATATCCTTTATGAAAGAATTTGTAAACAGTATATGTATAAATATCGGCACAAGGTAAATAAAAGAAGCACTTTCAATTTAAGTGAAATTTTTCCAATAGAGATTTAAAACATAAAGAAATTAAACATAAATGAATTGAAAATCGAAATTCGTAGGTCCTCAAAAGTTGTTACAATTCGGAAGGGCTCAAAATTTTGAAACGTCTTAATCTTTAAAGAAAAAAAATTTTAGAAAAAAAAAAAATTAGGGAAAATAAATTCTCTTCGGAAATCGGTTAAAAATATATTCATTTGAGGGAGTAAACTTCAAGTTCTAATCTCAAAATTCGATTTCTTCATTTTACTTGGTGAATATTATAATTAGGTATTTTTTTGCTATGTATATTTACTGCAGTAATCATAGTACCTATTGTCATTAAAAAAGATGGAAAGGTGTTTTCTTTTTAAATAAAAATAGGTGAGAAATAAGTGACAAAAAAAGAAATATAATTAAAGCAACAGAACGGAAATATGAAAAAATTCGAAAAAAAAACAAAAGAATTTTAAATAAAAGATTCTATAATATTTTAATTAATTTAAAAAAATTTCAAGTCATTACAAAAGATTTCAAGTGATTTTAAGGAATTTTAAGGAATTTTTTCAAGAATTCTAAAGTTTCATAATTATGGGTACAAAGTGAAGAAGTCTGTAATTTAAATAGTTTTTGAGTAAAAATAAAGAGATTTAATTTTGAATGTAATTTTGAATTCCTAGTTTTACGCAAAAGTATTAAGAATTGTAATTCTTTTCGCTCTATAGGCATATTTTTATTTTAAAACAGAATACATCTACAGAGAGAAAAGATATTTAATTTAAATAATTGTTGAGTAAAATGGGTAATTTAAGATTAAATTCTAGTTTAAAATAGAGACAAGTTGCATGTGCAAGAGCGTGGAGACCATGGAAAATGGAGACTAAGGAGATAAATAGTACACTGCTTGTGGCTGCGTTGAAAAAAGTAGTCTATACAATATCATAGTCAAGGCTTCATTGAGAAACACTCAGGCGTATTTACTCAAGCGTGTAGGTGCAAGGAATAAATTTCACTAAGGTGTCAAGGACTCGTTGTTCCGTGTCTACTGCACTTTTTCATGTTAAAAGTATATCAATCTCGTAAATGGTAATTCAATTTTTATGCTGTTTATTTGTTATTTTCAGTTATCGCCGCCGTCGACCATCCATAATATTAATTAGATAGATTAGATTTAATTTAATTGAAACTGATGCCAATCAGTCCAGTCTAAATATTATCCTCCTTCATTGTTTGAAAGCCCTAGAAATGACAATAAAATACAATAATTTGACAAAATTACTTACGTATTCAAATCGATCTTTGCAGAGCTGACTAAGGAGGCTGAGAAAACCGAGAGCAGTGAACCAAGCGCACCAGAGAACAACTTCGTCCATATATTGGACGTTAAGTACTCCAAAGACAAAAATAAATTTGTAGAAGACAAAATTCCAGAATTTGTCTTTCAGATGTTGTCTCTCAGAGACTCGAAGTTCTCCAAAAACGAGCTTCTGGATGGATTTGCCGAGCAAAATTAGGACGCAATAGGCCATGTTGATCAGTGTCTGTAAAAAATAAAAAAGATTAGTTTTTATAATAATAATTAAACTAAATTAAGGGTGTTGGATCCAAGTTTTAATCTGAAAACACGATTTCCTCATTTTACTCAACAAATATCATAATTAGATATTTTTTCACTCTGTAGCACTATTCACTTTTTAAATAGAAATATGAATTAAAAAAGATTTCAAAATATTTCAAAGGATTCAGAAGATATTGTAGAACATTTAATTAAAGGCATTTAAGGGATTTAAGAGATTTAAAAAGATTTAAAAGAAATTCAAAAAGATTTAAAAATATTTCAAATGATTTTATAGAAATCAATAGATTTGATGAGGTTTAAAAGATTTAAAAAATTTTTAAAACATTTTTTATGTTTTGAAATTACTTGAACAGCTTGACTCTTTTGAATTTTTAAAAATTCTTCAAAATCTCTTAAAATCTCTTGAAATCCTTTCAGATGTCTTGATATCTTTGAGATCTCTTGATAATCCGTTGAAAATTTTAAATATCATTTAAAATCTCTTGAAATACTTTAAAATGAGTTGAAATTAATTGAAAATCTTAGAGTTACTTTAAATTTCTGAAATCTCTTGAAATCCTACAGGAAAACTTCATATCAGTGAAATCTTGTGAAATCTCTTGAAAATCCTTAAATTCTTTGTAATTTTTTTAAAGTAATTTAAAAAAATTCTTTAATATCATTAAAAACCCGTTGAAATATTTCAAAACTAACTGTGAAGTTGTATCAACTTTTGTGCTCATTCAATGAGCACATTACTTCCTCATAAAGGAAGCATTAATTAATTAATTAACTGTATTAATATTAGCATATTAGGTCATCAGATTCGTGTCAACAAAAGAAATTTTTATTTTCTTTACATCAGCTTTAAAATGTAATAATTTGGAAAGTTAGTTGAAAAATCAATTTTTCAAAATTATAACTAAACATAATTTTTTAACTTTTCAATGAAATTTGTTAGTCGTACAAGACAAACGAATCTTCTCGGCGCAAGGAATCTTTATTTTCCTTACATTAGCTTTAAATTATAATAATTTGAAAAGTTATAGTTGAAAAATCAATTTTCTTCTATCAGGAAGCAATATTTTGAAATTAATTGAAAATCTTGAAACTATTTTGAATTTTTTTAAGATTCCTTCAAAATTTTTTAAAAACACTTAAAATCTCTCTTTTGAGTTCTTTTAAAATCCTTTGAAACGCTTAAAAATGTTTTTAAATTACTTGAAAATCTTGAAACTTTTCGGCATTTTTTTGGAATTCCTTTAAAATTCGTTAAAATTGAATTTTGAATTTAGAATTTGATGTTTGGACTCAACACCCTTAATTGTTGAGAAACTTATACAATAAATATAATTTTTCCTCTATTATTTCCACAAAATATTTAGTGCAGCTAATAAATTAAATTATTGACAACCGCGTATCGCACTTTCGGCACGTCACTAAATTTCAGTTACGTATTTCTTGGCAATATTTGGTAAGCGAAGTGCCAAAAATAATGACCTTGCGAGAGATTCGATTGAGGAATACGGAAGGACAGGAATCGTACCAGAAATATTCAGTCGCAAGGTCATTTCAATCTTTTTTCTCGAAAAGCGAAAATGATTCGATTGAATCCTTTGTTGAAAAATTAAACTGAAATTGATTGTATTCTGTTAAAAATTAAAACTTTTGTTCAAAGTTACCATTTAAAATAACTTAATCTAGCAGTCTCCTGTATAAATTATAAAATCAATATATTCTATTTCCTCTGTTGCTTAATTGAAACTTTCATTTACACAACCAATAATTAATATTCAATTTAATTATCATTAAGAACATCGAACGGAAATAAATAAATATATACCCTTAAGGCCATGTATAAGTTATCCGATCCTTATACCTTACCGGCATTTTTTCCCCAGTAATAAAATTTCTATATTGATTGAGAAATCGAGTTTGAAAATTTCTAAAATTGAATAAAATATATTAATGTACGTTTATATATGGTCTTAAATTTTTAGTGAAATAAAAAAATTTGTTTCAAAATTGTTTTTAAAAATGTAAATATTTAAGACGAGATAAACGTACCTTAATTCTTTTATTTTAATTTTAGAAATTTTCAACTCGATGTCTGGAAAAGTGTAAAAATGGCATTGCAGAGAAAAAAAACACTGGTAAGGTAGGAATCGTATAACTAATATGGCCTTAAGCCCAGCAAATGTTCTTAGATTAGCATTTGAGACCAACGCCCTTAATACTCCAATTTAGAATTTTTAATTTAAAACTCTTTTATTTATAATGAATTAATGATCAGAATAATTATACTAAATAAAAGAGTTTTAAATTAAAATTTTTTAATTGGAGTATGAAGGGTGTTGGGCTCAAGTACTAGCTTCAAGATTCGATCTCTTTATTTTACTCAATAAAATTATTCAACACCCTTCATTCGAATTGGGTGTATATGTATAAATTCTTCCACAATATAGATAAAAATTTTATTTAAAATAATTGAACATTTTTTAAATAAAAGCGGTCCAAATAAAAGAATTTCAAATTAAAATATGTATCTAAAAATTCTAATTAATCTCATAATAAAAAAAATATTTTAATATTTTCGTACAAAGTTTGTGATCAAAATTTGAATAGAAATTTTGGAGAAATAAAAAAAAATATTTTGAAGAAAAATTGTTAATAAAAACTTTCGGGTACTTTATATTTTCGGAAATTTAAAATTTTGGTAATTTTCTACATTTGTTAATTAATATTTTCGGTATATTTAAATTTTGTTAATAAACATTCTCGGTAATATTATTTTTATTCGGGAATTATTTTTTCCCTATTTTTCCACATTCGGGATTTTGATTTTTCGACAAGAAGATGTCCCAACTTTATTTTTTTAATAAATTTATAATAAATTCATAATACAATTTATTAATTGTCTAATTTCTTTTTTCTAAATGTTTATTTACTTAAGATTTTTTAAATTAAATGCTATGAAGAAAAAGTCATTCATAATTTGAAGGCCAATATCATAATCGAGGTACACGATGTTAGAAGTCACGTTTTTTCATTCTTATTTTATTTTTGCAAGTTAAGATTACTAATTAAACGATTGTACCTTCCGTGATTAAATCACACTATCTTTTTGCTTCCTCATAGAGGAAGCTTTGTAATCGTGACAAAATCCATTTTCTAAAAAAAGGTTTTTTTTGATAAATTTTAATTGGAATATATCTAGTATGATGTCCTGAAAAATTGTCCGTGTGTGTGTGTGTGTATGTGTGTGTATGTATGTAAGTGTGTGTGTGTCTCTTTTTTTTGTTCCCAGCATATCTCTAGAACGTGTCTATAGAAATAGATGAAATTTGGCACACTTCTTCCACTCTATAAAACCTTAATTCTATCACAAGGGTTTAAAAAAATATTTAATTTTACAAGTTTTATGTACTTTTAAAATTTTTTTAAAATTTATTTTTCCACTATAACTTCTCAAATAATCAAAATTCAAAGCTCGTGTACGGAAATTAAAGATTCCTTGTGTCAAGACGAATCGATTGACCTGTATGATTAATGCGTTTAACTGAAAATTAAAGAAGTTATGGTTATTTATAATTTTCGTAAAATTCATTTTTGCACTATAACTTCTCAAATATTCAAAATTGAAAGCTGATGTAAGGAAAATAAAGATTCCTTGTGTCGAGCCGAATCGATTGACCTATATGATTAATGCATTTCATTAAAAAATAAGGATTTTATGGTTAATTGTATTTTCAAAAATTAATTTTTCGACTGTAACTTTTCAAATAATCAAAATATTGACTTGACGTAAGGAAAATAAATGTTCCTTGAATCGAGACGAATCGATTGGTCTATAATGTTATTTCATTTCATTGAAAAATAACAAAGTTATGGTTCTATTTAATTTTAAAAAATTATTTTTGCAACTATAACTTCTTTAATATTTAAAATTCGAAGCTGACGTAAGGAAAATAAAGGTTCCTTCCGTCGAGACGAATCGATTGACCTATAAGATTAATGCATTTCATTGAAAAATAAGAAAGTTGTGCTTTATTGTAATTTTCAAAAATGAATTTTTTGAATATAACTTCTCAAATAATCAAAATTTAATGCTGATGTAAAGAATACTTAATGCTTCCTCTATGAGGAAGCAAATCATATTTGCTTACAGGAAGTAAAGTGCTCATTGAATGAGCACAAAAGTTGATACAACTTCACAGCTAGTTTATTTCTACTTTTTTTTTACCTTAAGGAGTGAATACGAACGTCGTTAAAAATCACTTCTCGTTAAGAAACAATAAGTATTTAATTCGATTCTTAATTAGGAGATGTAGAGGAAATTTCAGACTAAAAAATTCATTTATGTTTCTAAAAAGGAAAGCGTCCCAAATCAAAGGATTTTTAAATAAAATAAGTGTTCTATAAATGATTTATCAAATTATCCGAAACTATTTAACTAGCACGTGGGTTGAATTGCAGACTAAATTCGAATCTAAAATAACGTAGAGCTATTAAATTTTCGTTATACTTCTGATATCATAAGGAGAAGAATCTAAAAGGAAATTGAAAATTGATCAAATGAAAAATGGGTATTTAAAATGCAAAAGATGAAGACGTGTATAATGAGCTCTGAATACTTATTACTTGCAGATTGATTACTTCATTCACATTTGTTTTAAGGTGATAATTTTTTTGAGAGAGTGTCAGACAGTGTCAATGTATGCCGGGGTAAAAGAACTTAATTAAAAAAATAGATGTATATTGAATAATAATGAGAATAATTTTTAAAAGTTATTTTCTATTTATTTGCTATTTCAATTTGAATTTTTTCGAATATTAAGACTTTTATTTTCAAACGTTTTATTATAAAGTTATTAAAGTTAATAAAGTTTTATTATAAAGTAAACTTGAATATAAAAGCGAAATTACATGTGTTTTTAACGGCTTATAGTTTATAATCCTGCATAATTTATAATTTTCAAAGACGTTATCATGAGTCAATTTGAAAAACTCTAATTACGATCACTTATCTTAATGACAAGAAAAATTATAAGATCGTTAATTTCTGAAAAAAAAAAATTAAATCCAGATTTAATAATATAGTTTATATAACTGGTAATAATAAAAATAATAATAATAATAATAATAATAATAATAATAATTCCGAGTTGAAAAAACCAAATCATTAGAAATCAAATTTAGAGATATGGAAATTTATTATGCAGTCCAAAAAGGCTCTCGAATTTTCAATGAATTCAAAATGAATTTATAATAATATGTATTATAAAACTTTAAAAATAAGATCTTGAATTTTCTCTTCGCGAAAATATAAATGGTTATTTACGAGTATATTTAACTGGAAAAATACTACAAAGGCATGTAGATAGAATCTGTAAAATCCGAGGGAATTTTTTTTTCAAATTCCTGTAATTTATGATTATTATCTTGAATATGAGATACGATTATAATTTTAAGTGCATATTGAACACAATACGTCGATCGTAACGCACATTCATTGTTCGTAACATTATGCAATAAATTCCCATTATCATCACGCGATTCTAATTTAGAAATACGCCCTCGTAGAAAGTATTACACGATTTTATTATTATTGTCCAATTTATCATTAATGAAGTTTTTACTTAATCAAAAAATTCCATGTTTGAATAATAGTGAAATAGTGAAATAAATTCCAGAAATTATTTTGTCTTTAAATTGAAATTTTATCTTTAAATCTTTATATTCTTTTACAATTTTTATTTAATTTTTTAAAATTTAATTTTTTTCACATTCTCATCAGAGAATGTATTATTTTAATGATAAAATTTTTTTATAATATGAATGAGACTGATGTTATAGAAGGATTCTGGTGAAAAAATACTTTCAAAGCTTTTCCGTAATCTGTTTTTCCGCGTAGTGACTGCAATGGCAATAATTTTCAACGTTTTATCTAGTGTCTTTCTTTGTTAGAAACCAGGTCAGTAGGTAAAATGTCTTTAATACAAAGCTGAAATTGGTTGATAAGACGCCAATTTTTATACCCCCAGTGACTTCACAGCACAAAATACTCTCAAAACAGGGAAATAGGGGGTAATTTTTTTTTTACAAAAACAGGGAAATAAATTCTTTTGAATAAAAATAATACAAGTACTATATTGACTTCAATTTGAATTTTTTTTTTTTTTTATAGCAATAAAGTGATGAACGAAGAAGATAAAAATTTGCATAAAAAATTTAATATTTGAATTTTCAAAAAGAAATTAATTTTCAACCAAAAAGATATATTTTCAACACAAAATTAAAATTTTGAATAAGTTTTTCTATTTTCCCGGTCAATTAAAAGTAACACATTTATGTTTACCGCAAAGCACAACGATTTATTTTAATTCATGACTCGTTCTAAACATCATGTAACATTTAAAGTCTCTTTAAAATTCCGGGTAAATTACTGCAAGTACAATAAATAAATAATATTTTTATTCCAATAAATTAAAAAAAAATTGTCAGACTAGACGTCTGAAACCAACCCAATTCATATAGTATAGATAATTATTAAAAGAATGAAAACTTGAATTTTACTGCGATCAGAAGTAAACTCTTAGTTTTTAATTAAATTTCCAGTTTTTTCCGTTTTTCCCCCGGTTTCCCAATCAAGTCGCCACCTTGAAAATATATTCGTTGAAAATCTGATTAGAGATTATATTAAATCGTTTGATAAATCTTTAGATAAAAAGTAAGAGACAAAAATTGATTCTGGGTGAATTAAAACAAATATATATTTCTTTCTAGTGAAGATACAACTTCATTGACTTACCCAAATGCATCCTGGCTCCTGGACCATACAAGCTACGAGTTCTTTAAGATGGACTCCAAACGATCTGGGATCATCTTGTGTGATATTTCCGGTGACATTGTGATCGTCAACAATATTTGTTTGATTTGTTCGCCAGGATGGATCCTTTACAATTTGTGCTGCGTAATAAACCGAGCAGGATAAAATTGCAACACTGATGGCGGTGTAAACTCGCAAACTCGGGACCGGCAACCGGTCCAAAAACACCATCGGCATGTTCGGCTCAATCTTTATAAAACCTCCGTTTACTCCTTCAAAAACTGGATTCGCTGAAACAAAATACAATTAATTTTCAATCTTAATTACTCATTTATTTGTTTAAATATGTAAGATAAAAAATCAATCGTTATTTCTAGGTTTCAAGAGCTTTTCTATGTAATTCTAAAAACCTGATTATATACGATATTAAAACTGCTTGGCATTATTTCGAGCTTTTAACAAAATTTTGTTATCTTAGCTAAAAAATATTGCGTTATTCTTTGTAAATATTGTAACAAAGATCTCCTCATTTTGTAAACAAACTCTTAAAGTAAAAAACATTTCCTCTCGTATAAAAATATCATCAAGGTTGTTTATTAAAAGAATTTTTGAAACTTTGAAGTGAGCAAGTGCTCAAATTCTAAAATGATGAATTTTAAAATAAAATTCAAGATTCCTATTTTTAGATATTTTTTTTTTCAAGAACTCTTCTTGAAAAATAAAGGGAAACTCTGATTATTCAATCAAATTCAGTTTGCTTATTCTTTATAAAAGATATTATATTATGTAACCTCAGAGATTTTATCAAGCTTTTAATATATTATGATTTGACATTTTTTTTGCTTGAATAAAAACAACTTATGGCTGGACTGCATGGTTGCCTATCAAAAGGGGTTCGATAAAGCATAAGCACTTTCTTTCCGAGCTTTACAATGACCTTCAAACAGTTACAAAGTCGCAAATGGATTTCTCTCGTGCATAGTTTAAATCCTCTTTCGTGGGAATTTATATATTCTTGCACCAAAAACAATTCCAGGTCCTATTTTTTTTTCATTAAAAAGTAGTTAAATTAGGGCTACGTGCTTTGCAAAGCGAAAATGAATACTAATTGGCCATTTTTTCTAATCTTTCGCAATTATAGTGATTTGTAAACTGAAAATAACTTAAAAATCTCTCTGCTGGTAGTAGAAAATCAAGCTATGAGTAATAATTACGTAAATAGACGGCGAATGACGTGTCCATTCGAAAGCAACTAACATTTATAGCTCGACAAACTACATTCACGTGGATTCTACTTCAGATGCACCCCATACATCGATTTGTTTACAATTTTCGATTTATTGTGAAATAAATGTTCATTTTGAATTAGAAACTCTTTTCTCTTAGAAACTATTTCATATTTATCGACAATTATCGGTAGAGGGTTCGTATCTATGATAAATTAGCATGGATACAAACCCTTAATGTCGGTAAATGTCGGAGGAAAGAATCTGTAGAATATTATTGTTATTTTATTATTTAATAATAATAATAATAAACCCATTTTGTCAAATAATAATATGTAAATATGTAAATGTATATAATTAGTTGAAGAAAATGTATTCTCAACATTCTCAATCAAAAATATTTTAATTTTTAACAAAAAATTAAATTTTTTCAATGAAAAATGTGAACTTTTAACCAAAAAAAGTACGTTTTTATTCAAAAATACCTAAATTTTCAAAAAAAAGATTAATTCTCTACGAAAAACATATTTTGTTGAATAAAACTATAAGTGATAGAATTTTGGAGTCAGCATTTGGGTCGAACACCCTTAATACTTCGCAATTTAAAATTGTGTATATAACAATATTGAGACTACAAATTAAAAATTATTTATTTAAAACTGTTATTTATAATATATTTATACTTTACATTTAAATCTGATTTTCTAAAAAATATTTCATTAACCTTTCTTAGAAGAAATGTTTTATTGGTTTTATTGTTTCTTTTTCCTGGCTGATTGATTTAGTAACAGATAGCAAGCTAAAACCTTAAAACCTTTAATCGATCAAAGTTCGCATCATTATAGTGTGTATTCTAATCTCTAAACATAACTATAACTACTGTCTGATAAATTATATTTAATACCCGGCGTACGTTGTATTCCTAGAAAGGGCGACGACCTGTAAAGACTTATTCGAGTAATAGTCCGCGGAAGGAAACAGTAAATCTACCAACCCACGATTTACTTGCATAAAGCGGATCAAACAAGTTTCATAACCCTGATTTAGTCAGAGGTGCAAATCACAGAAATTTAAACGACGAACGAACCTCCACAGCAATCATCCTTCCATTATATTTTATTCTGAACTTCATATCGATAATTTTGAATTAGGCAATTTCTATTTGTTAGGAATATCTGTTCTGACCCATTTTTATTTTCAAATAATAAATTTTCTTTGAGAATATTAAGTGGAATTGAATTCATTATTAATTTGAATCACATTTCAGTACCTTTATCTTGCCAATTCTCCAACTGTGCCAATTAAAGAGATTGCATCAAAGTCAGAGTACAATCAGGAAATGCAATTAATGGAAACTAAATTTTATCGAGGGTTGCGTGAAACATTGTGTCTTTTATTATATCAAGGTTCGAAATGTGCTTAGAATTGTTATATATTTAAACCTGAATAGCACTAATGCCTTCAATACTCCGACTTAAGCTTGAGAGGCCTTGAAAACCAAATAATTGCATTCAAAATTATACAATTTAATGCGATAGAAGAATTATAATGCAAGAATTAAAACATAAAAAAATTAAAACATTCTTTCTAAAAAATATAAACACTGTCATTTTCTGATTTTTCCCAAATTGAAATTTTCGTTCATTTTATGCACGATTTCAAATTGGAGCATCTGTGGTAAATAGAAAAATTCGACAAGTAAAACGTGACGTACTTAAAAAAAAAACCGCGGTACAAAATTTCAAACCCACCAACCCTATGGAACCTAACCTAATAACTCTCGAAGGTTAACCATGAAAAATGTTGCAAATAACAAACAAGGAAAAAGATTCTTATCGCTTACTTTTTCTCTTCCTCGTGACGAACCTGTTAAATTATCCAACACGTTTTCCCGAGCGTGACACTTAAACAAAACCCGGAAACACTATATAGATTTGAGTGAAAGTCTAAACTCGAAAATTAAATCACTTTTAGCACTGATATAGCTTTTTACAACAATTTCCAAACTTGTCAGCACTCGCGATGAAAAGAACTTGACTTGCGGAAGTGAATTAGATGATAAAAACAGGATCTCTCGAGTTAAAAAAGTTATAGGAAAAAACTGACTTGATAGAAGACTAAAAGGACTAGAAGAGTGAAGGAATTGTAGGGGAATTCGGAATATCGACGTATAAGGGAGGTTTGGATTGGAGGAGAGCAAGAGAAAAGGGAAAAGAGAAAAGAAAGAATGACTTCTGCAATCTAAAATCTGCAGTGGACCCCACGAATTACGCGTGCCAAAAACGAGAGACGCGCCCGGTTTATTTTTGATCAAGTCGAGTGTTTACCGCGAACTTATCGAGTCGAGGCTCATTCCATGTGGCACTGATTAGCACTGCAGGTCATGTGGGTGGTGGAAACTTGTCTTGACATTATACGACGAATTTACGTGTTATCGGCGAGATTCAACGTGAACATTGAATCACTGATTAAATGAAGAAATACAGATTTTTAGGAGAGATTTCAACGTTTGGGTGGTGCTTGTTTATTCGAAAAGTTATCGCGGATGTCAAGTCGCCAGAACGATCGTGCCGTAAACCTGAACATGACGACAGTGTGCGGCGATGTTACGGATAGCACAGAGCAGATTGAATTGGATTGAATTTTGAGCGCGGTCGATAATGCAGAGATGGAAAGTTAGTAGTGTCACTTGAGTGACGCTGGAGTTCGCTAGTATCACGATTTTGTGACAATCGAAGAACGACTGTTCGTTCCTTTTTAAACCAGTAGAGGCAGCACCTCCTGGACTAAACGAATCGCGCTAGAATTTAAATGATTGAGTTTTGAAATAACAATATTAAAATGCAAAGAGTTAAAGAATGAAAGAATGAAACTAAAGGCAAAAACTGAGAAATAAGAGAGATTGGCATGCAAATGAACATGGGTGAACTGACTAATTATAAAATTAATAATACACTCGAAGTTCTTATTGGCGACGATCTTGTTAGCGGTTCCGTAGAATTGTTGGTAGTATATATATATGGTAAGGGGTTCCATGGGACGGGAAGGGTGACGTCTCGAACTCAGCAGTGCCGCAACAAGGTGGGCAATACCCTAAGCGGTTACAACTACCTTCGTGGATCCCGGCTTGGGAACACAAGAATGTACATACGTCTCTGACATTCTCACGCTTCCAATACGCTCTTGTTAAATAATAATTAAATAATAATTAAATAATAATTAAATAATTGAATTAAATAATAATTAATTTTGTTTAAAAAAATTATTTTAATTTTTATTTGCAGCATATTGCACAATCCACGCATTCATAAAATATGTAACATTGATCATTACAAATTCACATATGCAAATTTAAATATCGAAATAACATGTCTACTGAAATTAATAACCGACTAAGGATATTAATATTATGTATAAATTAAAGTCTTAAATTTAATCCCCCTTTTTTCTTTTCTTTTATATTTTAAACTTATATATTTATATTTTAAATTTTCCTAAGTTAAAGTAAAAAATGGGTGTTTTTTTTTTATTTTTGCCCCCTTTAAAACTCAAAATCATCCTCTTCTTAAATTTGCCCCTTTCAAACCAAAAATTTTTCCTTTTTAGATTTCCACCTCAAAAACCCTCTTCTTAAATTTACCCTTTTCAAACCGAAATTTTTTCTTTTTGGGTTGTCGAGTTGCACAATCCACACCCTTACGCATCCAGAAAAAAATTTCTTTGAATCAAATAAACATTTCTTTGAGCCAAAGAAAAAATTTGTTTCTGTGGATCTGGATGTAAATTTAACCCTATGTTTAAACGCAGAAAAATAATTTATTCTTTTGACATTTTCACCCTTTCAATGCTAAGAATTTTTCAGAATCATTAGGTATTATTATTTTTTTAAAATCCAAAATTAACTTTTTTTTATTCGAAGTTAGAGAGCTTTCATAAAAATAATTGGTTTTTAAATTTTTTAATATTTATTGCTTATAACATAGAAAACGACAATATCAAGACTTAAATTTTCTTACAACTTCTGCCATCTTGTAGCATAAAACTGAATTATATGTTATAGTTATCAGTGGAAATGTCGTCAGTGCTTCACAATTGAAGTTTTGTATTTTTGTAAGTAAAAACGCAACAAAATGTATTAATTAACTAATATAATCATTCATTAAATAACCCTAATTTTTCAATACATCAGAGAGAATAATATCCATAATTTATAGTTTTAATCCACACAATTATAATATTAGAAAATTTGCATCTCTTTCATTGATAAGATATTTTAAGAACACGAACCTTGTAGGAAAATTCGAAGACAATACATAGCTAAAAATATAAAATATTTATTATTATAAACCTAATCTTACCGAAATAAATTTCTAAACGAAAATATTTTCTTTAGTAAAAAAATAAGTTCTTCAAAATATTCATTTTATAAAATTCTTTATATTTCTTCTTCTAACATCCAATTATTTATAAAATAATATTTCTTCCATCTTTCTGCATTTAAAAAAAATTCGAACAATCCGAAATTAATCATTCATTATATTTAAATTCAAAGGTATCAAAAGTTGCCATTGTCATATATAGTTATAACATTACTTAAGCATATTTCATCAGTTATTTAAATATTTGTCCCGAGTAAGAATAAATTTTGTTTTCGAAAATAAAAAAAAAGTAGGTTGTATTATACGTATATATATAATATTGTAAATAAAAAAGCAATTGCGGCTCTTTATGCTGGGCTAAGAGCCGAAAATAAATATGTATAAATTCAAGGTAGGCTTCTTCCAGACATTTTTTTTTATCATCTTATAAGTGAACCTCAACATTCATAAAGTTGTTATTAAACCAACTACGCATCTTACAATGGTATCCGAGGTTATCATTAACTTTAGCCTTTCGTCTAGACGCGTGCCACAATTTTCATACAGATTCGATGAACTCCTTGCGTTTAATACAAAAACCACCACAAACAAAAAAAGAAGATTTTTTTTGAAAATAATAAAGGGAAATTTTTTTAATACAGAAGAGATGAAAAATCTAAACTAAAATTGAACGAAAATACTGTGTGCAAAAATTTATTGGAACAAAATTGAAACTCTATTTTTTTCTGTAGTATTATACTTTTTTAACTCTCATTAGCAAAGTAGACTGAAATAGATATTTCAAAAGTTAAGAATCTTTTATTTATTCGCATGACAAAAGTATAATTTTACTTTTCAAAACTATTTTCTGTTCTTCAAAATTTGAAAAGGTATTTATGAGAAGACACGATTCTGCAAACGTCTAAACGTGTAAAACTGTCACTTATATCTAAAAATACAATGTCTTCACTCTTCCACAACGTTTCCTATGTGAATGGGGCGTGGGATTGTGCAATAGATACTATTCTTAATTTATCTATAATCTATTTTTTTTCCATAAAGTTACATGCAAAGTGTCTAAATAACAAATTATTTTCGAGAATCGTAAAACAATAAACAATTATTCGAAAGCATTAGATATAGTTTTCTTTAAAATGGAAAATTCAAGAATTATCAAAGGAGTTGTAATACTTCTTCTTAAAATTAAAATTAAAAAAAAGCTATGTATCTGAGTCTTAAAAAACTGGAAGAAAAAAACGACATCCTTTTCATATCGTATAAGTCGTCTTAGGGTCATCAGGACTACTCTGATAAAATTTTTTGCGAGCTGTACGAAACTGTCAACATACTTGTGAAATCCAAACAAACTATAAAATATAAATCACTACTTAATTTATTTCAAGTCAGGAATTTATTAATCAGTTTTGTTAGAGATTTATGGATATTTTCTGTGAAATTACTTAACTTTTCTTTCATCAAGTCCACAACACCAGAATTTAATCTTGAAAGAAAATATGAGAATTTTGCAGAAACACAGAAAAAAAAAAGTTTTTAATCAAGCCCAAAAGGTCTAGTTTGTGTTACAATTTAAGCGTGTTTTTGAGCTTCAAACTAAATTTAAGCCTAAAAACTAAAGTAAAATGTAACACAAACTAGACCTTTCGGGCTTGATTCAAAAATATATATATATAACTCCGCTCTCATAATCAATGTAAGAGAACTGAATATGTAAACCAATTGAAGTTCAATTTTCATCTATCATGCATGTAGATGAAAATATGTAAGCATATTCATGCTTACTCTTTTATTTCTTTAATATTACTAACAATAATGCATACAGAAATACAATGCATTCACTACATCATAATCGTACAATTTTTCAGTCGCCTGGCGAAAGTTTCGGATTTAAATTAATTCCGAGTCAATCCGAAAATTTCCGAATCATTCCGGAATTAATCCGAATGCATGCGAAACCAATCCTAATTCACATTTTAATCCAAATAACGGTCAGTCCGATTGAATCCGAGTCTCATTCGGAAAAATTGTTTAAACCGTCTGAATCATTTTAATCCGTCTTTTCAAAGATCAATCCGTACGACTTATACAGATATAAATCTAAAATTTGTCAGAAACTGGAAGAGGAATGCGGTTCATGTCTTCCAAAATATGGATCATTCTGTTTTTAAGAAATTGATAATTTTTTTTAGACATTTTAGACATAAAAATAATTCGTAAAATTTTTTTTTCCAAATATTCGTAAATCTGATCTAAGGGAGGAAAATGGATATTCAAACTTAATATCTAAATAGTCAAAAAATAGAATTACAAATATATTCATCCTAAATACCCGTGTAGAAATTTCCCTATCTTTCCCCATTTAAAGTAGGGTTCTAGCGTGGCCCGGACTAGAACTTCTAGTCTAGAAAAAACTAATCGGGGCCCTGTCTGGCCCCGACTAGAAAATCCCCGCTAACCTTACTTTTCTAATTATAAGGTTCGGCCGTTAGGCGGCGCTCATAAGTCTATCTGTATCTAGTGGGTCCCCGACTAGAAAATTCCCGCTACTTACTTTTGTAATTATAAGGTTCAGCTGTTAGGCAGCGCTCAACATAACCTTTCTTTGATAAAGTTCATGAGTGTCAGTTCACAAGAATTTGTCAGTTACAAGAATTTGTAACAGACTTCAGAATTCAGTTCACAAGAATTCAAAATTCACTTCAGAACTCAGTTCACAAGAATTTGTCAATTGGATTTTTTGGAATTTGAGGAAGACCTCGCAGCAAAAGATTTTCGTTTGAAGTTTGTAAGTACGGTTATTTTAAAAACATATTTAAGTGTACAATACCGTAAAAACTTAAATAATGAGCAAAAAAATTTTATTTCTTTAGACGTCTTCACTTTCATTTTTCTTCGATGGAAAGAGAAATCTGAGAAAGACCATAAATCATATTTCTATTTCAAATCATCCCAAAGCATACACTGAAAAAAATGGTTTAGCTGTCCCAGCTAGACGTATAGCTGGATTTCGTAATTCCAAGAAAATATAGTTGTGTTACCTAAATTTCTAGCTGAGTTACCTAAATATCTAGCTGTTTTAACTAAATTTTGCCATCTAAAAATTATCTAGGTAAATTAGCTAGATTATTTCTGGATGGTAAAATTTTACTAAAACAGCTAGATATTTAAGTAACTCAGCTAGAAATTTAGGTAACACAGCTATATTTTCTTGGAATTACGAAATCCAGTTATACGTCTAGCTGGGACAGCTAAACCATTTTTTTCAGTGTAACTATATACATTTATTATTAAAAATATACATCGCGGGGACCTGATTAGGGCCACAGCAGGGCCCTTTCTTTAATAGGGCTGAGGAAGGGCGATTCCCACTAGGCCCCTACTAGAACTAGTGTAGTCGGGGCCTAACTGACAAAAGCGTTACGATCTAGTTGGGGCCCCGACTAGTTTTCCCCGCAAGGGCCCAACTAAAAAAATGGAAAACTAGTGAGGCCCCCACTAGACTCCTATCGAAATTTCTACACGGGTATCTAGATATTCATTTTAATATCCAGATGTTCATTCTATTGAATATCTTATTAAATAGTTGATCATCTATACTCAATATCTTAGATAATTAGTTACTTATTTGGGTATCTAAGATATTCAGGCTGAATATCCAGATACTTAAACTGATTATCTTTAGATGTCTGTCACATCCCGTGTAGAAATTTCCCTATCTTTCCCCATTTAAAGTAGGGTTCTAGCGTGGC
>CAJFCO010000106.1:1123840-1201990 GCA_904066015.1 Synergus gifuensis | reverse complement strand
CTATTGCGAAATTGTGACTATTGCGCCTATTGCGGAAGTCGAGTGTATAAGGTTTGACCATTAGGCGGCCCGGGGCGGGCGTCCTGATTTGCCCCCCCCCCCTGGATCCGGGGCTAAGTTTGTGTGCATTAGATAAGTAAAAAATACGTGTCTCGTGTGTTAACTGTGAGAACTTGTAAACAAAAGACTACAAATCTGGTGTCTGCTTCGCTTTTTTTATTTTGCTTTAGAACCCTTCATATTTTCCTAGACTATCTTGGAAATTATACTCGCTTCCTCTTCACTTTTTCCCAGAATGTCTTAGACATTTTACAGTCTCCAAATTGTTTTTGCCTTATCCAAATTTTCTAGCCAGTCCAGGACTTCCTGTGGTCCTTTCTTGCACCAGATGCACATAGTATTGAAATATCTTGTAAATATTCAAAGGAGGTTTTCAATTTTTACAACATTTTGGTACCCGTCCAAGATTCCCAGACTGAGTTTTACACTTTTTATAGGACATATTTTTTCCGTATACAATTATGCAATTAAAACACGACAAATAATATTAATTTCACATACAAGTTACAAGAAAAGAACGCATGAGAGAGACGAGCACGCATATCAAGTCACGTATTCGTTCCCCCGCTAGTTCTCTCGAGAAGATCGTAGTACATATCTACGTTGGATCAAGGCGACGAATCGACGTACTTGATGCCACGCTCGAGACTATCGGCCATTTCAGCCAGCCAGCAGACAGTAGAGCGACTGCTTTCTGCCGGCGCGGACTTTGAGCGAGTGCGCGCGCGATTCTCGAGAGACTGATCATTTGAACAAGCGATTAATAAGAACCATTCAATTTGAAATCCATCCATCCTCCATGCATTCGTCTATAAATGCATGA
Organism: Synergus gifuensis; assembly: GCA_904066015.1. NCBI lineage: Eukaryota > Metazoa > Arthropoda > Insecta > Hymenoptera > Cynipidae > Synergus > Synergus gifuensis. The sequence continues at coordinate 1,201,107 of CAJFCO010000106.1, read as the reverse complement.
TCCACGATCCTGGCACAACACAATTCAACTTGACTCGAATCTCGATAGATCGATCGCTCGCTCGATATATCATCTTTCTTTCCAACTCGTGTGCGCGCGACCTTCCTTCCTAGCGCGACACCTGTTTGTACTGGTACAGCCAATTGCCAATTGCCATAGGCGTAGGTTCACTTTCCGCGAAGAGGGACCGAGACCTCCACATTCGGTGATCGGCGCCTGGCGCCTAATCGTCCAATCAGAATTCCGATCACCGTTTTTACGCACGACGCACATACATCGTGATGGATTTATGCTGTGGTAGGAAAAAGTTCCAAAATATATACGCGATTTGAGAACCATCTATGCATTTTCGTCACTTTATCATGCTTCAGCGACGTCGACGTAGAACTCGGTCGGTGGAATGAGTGACGTCGAAGCTAGGACGTTGATCCGAACTGTGTCATCGCTTTGCAGCCCACTCTCGAAGTGTCGAGTTCCTTCTCGTGTTTAACTTTGTCTACATAGAGTTCCAGATATTTTTTTGTTTTTTTAATTAACAGGCGAAAATTTCGGGTTGAAATACCTTCCGAACCAATCCGAAATTTTCCGTTTCCTTCCGAAATTTGTATCCGATCTAAACAGATTCATTCACATTTAATGTGAAGGGAGTTTTCAATCCTTTTTAATCCGTGGCTCCCAACCCGAATCAATTCAAAATCAATCCAAAGAATGAATGTGAACCTCATCGGATTCAATCGGATTATCATTTCTGTTTCGACTTTAATTAGATTGGATTTTAAATCGGATAGGAATCCTTGTTTTTAAATTCGGATCAAGTCGGATTAATTCGGATAGGAATCTTTGGCATGTCTTTGGACTAAACCAAAATGAAACACTGTTTGGTTCGAATAGATTTCGGTGTTGCATTATTCGATCCATCTAAATCCATCGTTAACGGATTTTAAAAGAATTTCATAAAATTTAACGATTTTAAAGATAGATTTCACAAGATTTTAAACATATATTGAGACATCCTAAAAGATTTCAAGTAATTTTAAGGAATTTGAAGGGATTTCAAGAGTTTTCAAGTGATTTCAAAGTTATAAAGATTTTCTAAAGGATTTCAAGAGATTTTACTAGATTTCAAAGATATCATGACGTTTAAAAGAATTTCAAGCGATATTTTAATTGATTTTATGGAATTGAAAACGATTTCTAAAGATTTCAAGTGATTTTAAAGAAGTTTTATTTAAGGGATTTCAACTTTTGAAATTCTTGAAATTTTTTAATATCATTAAAAATCCCAAGCAATATTTTTAAATATTTTCAAATTAATTCAAAGTCTTGAAACAATTCTGAATTTTTTTTAAATTCGTTAAAACTTATTTAACATTTATTTAAAGGAATTTAAGAGATTTAAAAAGATTTGATAGGAATTAATCAATTTTTTAAGAAATTTTAGAGAATTCGAAAAAATTTCAAAAAAATATCAAAAAGCTTTGACTGCTTTCAAAGGATTTTACTATTTTTTGCAGGATTTTAAGAGATTTAAAAAGATTTTTTAAAAGATTTAAAAGCTTTTTGATATTTTTTTGAAATTTTTTCGAATTCTCTAAAATTTCTTGAAATCGATTGATTCCTATAAAATCTTTTTAAATCTCTTAAATTCCTTTAAATAAATCGTCTGCAATTTCCTAAAATACTTAAAAAAATATTCTTTAATCCTTTAGAATCACTTGAAATTTAAATCGGATTGAATCAAATATGAATCTTTGGGCATGTCTTGAGACTATATCGAAATGAAACTGTATCCTTGTACCATTTTTACTCAAGAATTTTTATTCCACTTTTACATTCAAAGTATTTTTATTCACTTTTAATTATACTTTCAGCCGTTCAATTAATTAGGAAACATCGAGTCATCCCGAATTTCGAAGAACTCAATTCTTCCCGCGGTCTCAAAAAGTATTAAAAAAGATAGCCCTAATATTCTGAAAATAAAAATATCAGGCGCCCCAATCTTTCGAAGGATCCGTCCTATTTAATACAATAATAGCTAATTACTTTTCCAACTTACTTTGAAAAGTGATATTTACTTGAAAATATAATACACTTGAGAGTGACGAATGACCCAAGACGTTGATCTGCGACCCGCTTAGTTATAAATACCTTCTAATTTTACACCATTCTAAATAAAACAGAGATAAAAGAAAATCTCAGGTGTATTTTACGCGGAACCAAGAAACATTTTGACTGATGAGACACAAATTGTATTACAATAATAATAATGAATACTTTTTGAAATTTTCCTTCACTGAGAATGAGAAACTGATAAATAATAATTTTGATTCCATTTTAGCATCTGTCAAGTTTATTATTGCATCCGAAACGATTTCGAATCATAATATTTTGATCCTATCTTTAAAAAATGAGACAAAAGTTTGCAACATTTACGATGAACGAAAATGAGAAATTTTTCTTTTTTATAAAACTTACAAGATCCAAAATTTTCCGGTGTAAACTAGTTGTATACGACCTAAAAAATGACCCACTAAAGTTTCAACCCCCTCACAAATTTAGAATTCACCCTACTTCATCCCTTAAAATTAAAAAATTCACCATAATTACACTAATTTAAAGGAATTTCATCATATTTTGAAAGATGTTAAAGGGATTTTAAGGAATTTTATGAAACTTATGGAGATTCATGTTAGACAAGAAATTATAAGTTTTTATATTTCAAGAATCCTCTGAATCTTTTTTGGAAAACGTGTGAAAAACGACAAATAGTTGCTAATAACATTAAGGCCATGCAGTGCTTACCCGATCCCTACCTTACCGACATTTTTTTCTCTGCAACGATACTTCTACATTTATTGAGATATCAAATTGAAAATTTCTATAATTTAAGCTAAAGCATTAAGGTAGGTTTATCTACTGGTACTAAATATTGACATTTATAAAAAAAAAAATTTTTTCGAAAATTTTTTTTTATTTTTACAAAAATTTAAGACCAGATAAACATACCTTAGCATATTTTCTTTAATTTTAGAAATTTTCAATTTGATATTTCAATAAATGTACAAGTAAGTTTGCAGAGAAAAAAATGTCGGTAAGGTAGGGGTCGGGTAAGTCTTACATGGCCTTAAATATTAAATATGAACGACGAAATTAAGGACATGCTCTACGGTGACGACGTAACCAATTTTTTTGGCACTCACCATGTCCAAACGGAATCATATATCGGTCTCAAAATTTGGAATACAGGAAATGAGACATTAAATTGCGTTTTTATATTTAGTTGTAGTCAAAATTTTGAAAAAAATCAAGTCGGTAAAGTAGGGATCTGATTTTTTTCAAAAGTATGGCTCCAACTAAATATACAAACGTAATTTAATGTCTCACTTCCTATATTCCAAATTTTGAGTGCGATATATGATTTCATTTGGACATATGGTGAGCGTCAAAAAAAATTTTTCACAACCAAGCGCATGCCCTTGGAGTAAAATGTGTAAATCGATTTTTCCAAAATTTTTTTTAAAGATGTGAGGAAGTGTTGATTTCTGGAACCAGTAATTGTTACGAATTTTGAAAGGAGGGAAATTATAATGCCATGGAAGTGGAGGACGAGGACCTTGTGAGGGGAAAGGAGAGCGTTATCGTCAAAAGTAACTCAAGTCGCCCAAAGCTGCTAGAAGACGGTAAGTCTATGTTTATGATGAATAAGCATAATTTATTAATTCCTATAGAATATATTTTTCAGAGTCCAAAGTCCATTCTAGGAACTTTTATGACACATTCCTCCAAAATTGAGGGCATTTTACAATACGAAAAATTTATGTTTTATAATCAAAAGAAAATCATTACGTAATCTTATCTGGTTGTAAAATTATAATACTAATGTGAAAGTGCAGCCTGAGACGAGAAATAAGAACTGGATGCGTTTCAAGTAGATAAAATTTACAAATGCATAGAGTAAAAAACCATAATTTATTCTCGTCATATTCTCGGTCCACTTATTTTCAAAGAATTCAGAAGAGGTTCAAGATTTTCAAGTATTTCAAAAAATTTGTTCAATACTTCAAGGGATTTTTAATGATTTTAAAGGCTTTTAAAAGAACTCTAAAGAATTTCAGGATTTTCAAAAGATTTCAAACGAATAATTCAAATTATTTCAAAAGATATTAAAGAATTTCAAAGGATTTTAAGAGAATTCCAAAAAATTTAACGATTTTAAAGCGATTTCACGAGATTTTAATGATATCAAGACATCTTTAAAGATTTCAAGGAATTTTAAGTGATTTCAAGTCATTTTAATTTAAAGGGATTTAAAACTATTTCGAGCAATTTCAAGTGCTTTTAAGGAATTTTTATGGAATTTAAAAAAATTCCAAGTATTTTGAATATTTTCAATTAATTTAAAAATACTGTTAAGTATTTCGAGGGATTCTTTATGATAGTAAAAAATTTCAAAGAATTTAAAGGGATTTTAAGTGATTTCAAAGTTATCAAGATTTTCTTATGGATTTCAAGAGATTTCAAGGAATTTGTATAGAATTGTGAAGAAATTAAATATATCGTCAAGATTTTCCATTAATTTAAAAATATTTTCAAGGATTTCAAAAGAACATCAATAAATTTAAGGAATCTTAGGAGATCTCAAAGTCTCAAGACTTTAAATCTAAGGAATTTCAAAGATCTAAGGAGTTTCAAGATTTTCAAGTAATTTAGAAACATAAAAAATGTTTTTGAATTCTTTAAAATATGTTAAATCTGTTAATAATGATTTTTAATATTAAATATTTTTAATGATTTTAAAGAATTTTAAAGAATATTCTATGAAAGCTTTAGAAATAACTGAAAATCTTCTTGAATTTCTTTTAAATCTTTTGAAAAATCTTTTAAAATCCTTTGAAATCCTGCAAAAAATATGAAAGTCTCTTGAAAGCAGTCAAAGCTTTTTGATATTTTTTTGAAATTTTTTCGAATTCTATAAACTTTTTTAAATCTCTTGCAATCTCCTAAAACACTTAATAAAATATTCTTCTTTATATCCTCATAAAATTATATACACTCACTTCAAGACTCCCATTTTATTAAGATATTTCAACATATACGATTTAAAAAAACTATCATGATACTCTAATAAATTTAGATAAATAACTTATTGTTAGCATAAATTAAAATCTTTACTTGACACGTAACTGAAAAAATATAACACGTGAACTCCATTATTTACTCTTGTTTAATGTATTTTATATCAGTTTATATATTGTCGTGTACAGAACAATTTGTATACTTTTTGTAGTTTATGGTAGCCAAGTTATGATGTTAATTGCAGCATCCATGAGACTATAAGATTCAATTCATCTTTCTTTCGTCTTACGTCACAAGACGTCCCAGTTGTCATCGTCCTTGTCAATTTGGCCTTTATGTGCTATATATATGTATACTCATAGTAGAATATGATAATATATATGTACTGTATATATGATAGCAAAACGGGAATTTTTTTTCTCGTTTCAAGACACTTGAGATTATTAACGGCCTTTGAATTTGCAACTCATATTCCCTTTTTGACATTACATTTTTCTAAGAATTCTCCATCAAAATTTGCATGTGTTGATCCAAGTGCATCATGTTATAATGAGCATTTGATGAGGAATAGAGTAATGGAAATTTTCAATTAAAAAAAAAACCAGTGGAAAATGAATTAATAAGACTATAATAATGCATGACAATCGTTACAATGATCGAAGGCACTGGAAAAAGTTACTTGAATAAATGCAACTACTTTTTTGCAGTTAATTTTTACAAAACTGCAAATGTTCCAAATATTTCAGTTGAAAGACTTTTGAAATTTGTTTATCGAATTATGGTGTCCTTCAGACACATGATTCTTATCTCTTGGCAAAAGAATATTTTTCATCTGAAAATGTATGTTTTCCAAATATACTTATGCATTGCAATTAAAGCTATAATATATACGTCTGCAATCAATATTCAGCATTCGATATTCATACCTTATTTTATACCGCTTACACTTGTGTATTATTAAATCTAGGCTTATGCGTTATTTTCCACAAAAAAAAGTAACTATTAATCTTGTATGTATGTATGTGACATAATGTAATCAAAGTTTCCTCTCTTTATTTTTCCCTGAAGGCTGTATTTTAAGTGGGCAATTTAATATTTTCTTTTTTTTTTTTTTTGGGAAGTTTTGTCTCGAATTAAGAAAACAATTTTTGAAATATACAAAAAGAAGGTTTTTGGATTATCAGAAAATGTATAGAACACGCGCGTCTTTTAATTATCATCTCGATTAAAAATCTGTGCAAAATGAAAATCAAAGATAATGTTTCTCGTGAATAATTCAAAAACCTTCTAATCCCACCTTTAGTTGGAATATTATCACGTCTTCAGTTTTTAGAATCTAGCTAAGCCCTTTTGGTGATCAATTCCATTTTACCTTTTATCATAACAAGAAGATTGCGATTATATCAAAGTAGATTCTCGCAATCTCGAAATCTGAAATCACACATTGGTTGGATTTTTATTCAAAGCTTGTATTTTTGAATTGTGATCAGAGCTGTAATGATTTTAAGGAATTTTTATGGGATTTAAAATAAATTCAAAATAGTTTCAAGATTTTAAAACAATTTTAAAGTATTTTTAAGTATTTTAAAGTGATTTTCAATTATTTTAAAGAATCTCGTAAGATTTTAAAGGAAATCCAAAAACTTGAAGGACTTTCAACATATTTCACAAGATGTTAAGTGATTTTAAGAAATTTAAAGCGATTCAAAATTATTTTGAAATTAATTGAAAATCTTGAAACTGTTTTCAATTTTTTTGAAATTTCCTTCAAAATACCCTAAAATCTTTTTAAATTTGTTGAAATTCTTTTAAATTCGTTCAAATCACTTAAAATTTCTTTAAATCCTTTAGAAAATCTTGTTATCTTCAAAATCTTGTGATTTCACTTGGAATCTTTTGAAATTCCTTTCCTAAAATCTTGTAAAATCTCTTGAAAATTCTTGAAATTTCCTAAAATCACTTCAAATTTGAAATCCCTTTAAATTCATTAAAATCCTTTGAAATATTTAATAAAGTTTTTTAATTATATATGAAAACCTTTAAACTCATCTGAATTCTTTTTAAATTCCTTTAAATACTTAAAAATACTTTTAAATATCTATTTAATATTAAAAATCCCTTAAAATACCTAAAAATCACTTGAAATCTGTTGAAATCTCTTATTTCAAGATTACGAGAATCTATTTTCGGTATAATCGCTGTCTTTTTTTATTATAGGATAGTTTGCTAAATTTTACTAAAAAGACTTCACACATTCAGTTAACAAAATCAAAAATATTTTTTTCCTGTTTGTACGGATTACACGATTGTCATAATCTCGTATCATTTTCAAGGTAGAAAAACAGGTGTTTAGATAGAAAACCAGATTCTCCTTAATAATCAGAAGTGCCGACAAGTGACACATTTACTTTTTTTTATATACCTGTCGAAAATCGCTTTATGTGCGAGACGTGTGATGTCGTAAAATTTTACATAATTGTAAATTGTAAAGCCACGAAGAAAAGAAACATTAGTTACGGCAATTTAATACAATTTTCTGTTCTTTGATTTAAAACAGGCATATGCCTAGTTTCTATGGCGTTCTCCATCTGAATTGGTTGCATTCTTCTGTTTTTAGTAAATGGGAGTGAAATGTCGAAATTCGGAACTAATTGCTTACATTTTTTTCAATGGGAGTATCTTTATTTTAAATTATTAATAGATGAATTTTTATTACAGTTATTATTTACATAATAATTGTTGAATACTCGTTATATCTTAAAAGAGAAAACGTAAAATTTCACTTTATCTGAAATTGACTCATGCTCAAAGAAATAATCTTAATTTTCGACTGCGTATTTAGCCCTGCGATTATTTACCTTCATCATATTCATTCTGAAAATATTGATTTGTTCTTTAAAGGAAAGAAGTTTACTTTGAAAGCTCGTAGCTATAGAAAATGGTTTGCAGAGTCTAATTACTTATTGTCTTCAACAATGTTTAATCTGAAGCTTGAAATTATCGAATCTATCAATATTTTTTTCTTATCTGGGAATTTCATCCACTGTTGGCTTTGCGATTACATTGCTGTAACAATTGAAGTTAGAAAAGAGAGTGTGACTCATTTTCCAAGTGGTTTTTATGCATCAGGATACAAATATAGACATCTTTTATACTTTTATAAAAAATTAAGTGTGGACAATTTTGAAAATTCCTTATAATTCTAGTATTTTTGTGACCCCTTACAAAAATAAAAAAAATAAAATAAAATACCCTTACCCTTACCCTTGTTAGTGGCACTATTGAGCATTGTATTTTTTGTTTGAATTAAATAAATCCTTTGTTTAAATCAAATATATATATATATATATATATATATATATATGATTTAAACAAAGGATTTATTTCAATCAATAAGGTGGATATTCTTTATTTATTAATATTAAATAAATGTTTTGTTAATTGAAGTAAAAAACTTGTTTGATTGAATTACATGCACTCAGAAAAAAGTTTGTTTGAATCAAACAAACGTATCATTGCTATAGGATCAAACAAAAAATTTCTTTAAATTAAACAAAATTTCTTTGATTCAAAGAAATTTTCTTTAATTCAAAAACATTGATTTCATCATAATAAACAAAAATTTCTTTGAATCAAACAAATTTTGTTTAATTCAAAGAAATTTTTTGTTTGACCCTATAGCAATGATACGTTTGTTTGATTCAAACAAACTGTTTTCTGAGTGCATGAATTCAAACAATTTTTTTTGAGTGTAATGTAATAACAATTAAGTGAGGTTCATAATGAGAATTTTATGTACCTAACACATAGAACATAATGTTAGCGTAAACGTAATTAGACATTTTTTTCCCTAAAAGTGGGTAAGTGTCAAAGGTGATATGTCTGATTGCAGTCGTTTTGAGAATTGCGTTGAGATGAAAGTCTTGGGCTATGGTAACGGTAGGTTTCTTATTGCCTACGAAAACCGGTCTCGAGTGGACGATACTGCTATATAAAAACCAATTATTTTTGAATTTGGTAATTAACCGATACACGTTTCACGCGCATGAAAATCGAAGATTGTGCTCAGTGTATACATATATCTATGTATGTATACATTTTTTTTTATGAGTTGTTTTGTAAAATTATGTCTATATGTAGGGGTCAATCGATAACCCTTCGAAGCAACTGTTATAGTATCCCGGATTGGTCATCATTATTTTCAATAAATAACATAAAATTTATTCCAAATGAGTTATATGTAGGTATATGTATATCAGTTAGGTTCATAACAGTTTCAATATCTCATATCAATTAAGCAAAGATATTTCATTCCCTATTTATTAATTATAAATTAAAATTGGTTACAGATTTTTTACAGAATTTTTGTAATAGCTTACTAGAATTCTTATCTATACTCATAAAAATGAAAATATATATTGCACACCTAATCTAATCTAATCTAAAAATCTTATCTCCTACTAGCTTACATTTTTCAGATCTTGATCATTTTTCTTATACGTATATTTCGGAGCACCCAGAGAAACTTAATCTTTCTCTGTCAATATGTATTTCTATTTACAATGGAGCTAAAATGATAAGTTTTTTGATAATCATTAATTCTTAAAGCAGAGGACGATTAAAAATCTCAATCTTACGGCGAAGATAATTTTAGAATCTCTATAGAGAAGTTATTAGAAGTTATTAAGAATAAGAAGTTCATTAAGCAATAATGAATTCTAAAAATAACAGAAGTCATAAAAATGTAGAAACTCGTTTCTATATATTTCTCTATATAACTGGAGAGATACTTATATTTCGAATTTATCTGTTGTATCAAGGGAATAAATACTAAAAGCTTCTGAACGATTAAAGTTTGAAAGATAAAAGGTATGCGAAAAGATACGGAGTATCGCGATCCATGATTATTAAAAGAAGCTTTTTCAAAAACATTTAAGGTTTCTTGTGAGATAAATAAAAAAAAATCGTCTTTAATAAGAAAATGGACAATTCTTATGTAATTCATAAAATGTGAATCGATATATATTAATTGCTAATTTATCTGCTGAAAGGTGCTTCAACTCTCGAACAATTTTTATTTTATGAAAAAAATATTTGGTGCGATTGTGCGATTGAGCTTTTAATGCTTTTATATAGTAATTACTTCAAATCATCGTTAATTGGTCCCTCGATTAATCGTCTGTCGATTTCTCGGAGATATTTCGTAACATCCATACACCTCGTGTATGCATAGATCACGAGGCCAAACGTGATCACTTCATAAAATTGCATAAAAGAGAACAATATCGATGAAATTTGACAATTAATTGCATAGCTAATAATATTACATATGGTATTATAATAATGAAAAAGCATTTCTTATCATTTTTCGCCTTTTTAATCACAAAAGTGTTATTGTTCCAATTATTTCCTAATCAATTTTAACGCAGTAATCAGCTCGCATGAATTCATCGACTGACACTTAAGTTTCCATCGATCCTAAAATAAATGATTGTATTTAATGTTGATGTGATTGATAAAGATTTCTAATCGACTGATAAAGGCGCCCAATTTATCCATTTATCATAATAATTGCGTGACCAAAAGATGCAATTAAAATTTTTTTATTGAACGACATCACTCTGATTGATAATGCACCTGGGAAGATGGTGATTAAATCTATTTCGCTTCTATTTTGACAATAGTTATGTAATTATTATTGTATTTCTTAAGATTTATTTTCTTATATCTTTGAAACTTCTTGTGTTTTATCCCTCTACTATTTTTTTCCTTGGCTGTATATCTCTAGATATGTCATATATAAGTTATTCGATTGGAAATCATCGAGAAAAACTTATAAATATGCTACGAACTATATAGTGATAAGTGTCAAAGATTTGATAAAGTTTAATGTTATTCAGAAGTTATAGTTCAGATTGAAGTGTCATTAAACTGATAATAGGATGATAATGAACTTCAAATTTAACTACCATCAATATATTAGGAATTATATCTTCTTGCACATTGTTTCTTATTCTGCAGTATTTTTTATAAAAAGTATTTCAAATTTAAATTTTGCAAACGAATTCAATTTGAATTATTCAAAATATGACGAAAATATAATATAAATATAATTCAATACAATATAATATAATATAAATCATACGGAAATTTTTAAAATTCTATCAAAATCTTCAGTTTCCTTTTAAAATCGTTAAAATCTTTTTAAATCCCTAGAAACATTTTGAAATATTCTTGTAAAATTCCACGAGAACATTTAAAATCTTTTTGATCTTTTAAAAATATTTTAAATTTACAGAAAACCTTTTAAAAATCATAAAAATCTTTTCAAGTATAATACCTTTAAATTCCAGTAAATACTTTACAATATGTCTCAAAAATCTTTTAAAATTTTTCTCAAAATCTGTTGAAATCTTTAAATTTCCGGATAGACTTAAAATCCTTTACAATCTCGAAACTTTTTGAAATTTCTTAATATTCCACAACATTTAAAATCCCTTCGTCCCGGAAAATTCCGAAAAATGTCTTAAAATTGTAAGAAATCTTTTAAACATCTTTTGAATATTCTTAAAATTTCACGAAAACCTTCGCAATTCCTTCCAATTCGTTAAAATCTCTTAAAATTTGCGTTAAACTCTTGAATATTCATTAAATTTTCTTAAAATTCCAGGAAATCTTTTAACAATCTCTTGAAATCCCTTAAAATTCCCGGACGAACGTTAAGATGCCTTATAAATCTTTTTAAATTTCTAGAAATCTCTTAAAATTCTTTAAATTTGCGGACACACTTGAAAGTTCATACAAATTTCTCGAAATCCCTTAAAATTCCTCAAAAATCTTCAAAATGCCTTAAAATCATTTAAAACCTATATTGACATCTTTAGAAATCCTTAAAATTTCATTGTATACCTAGACATTCTTTATAATCCCTCGAAATCCTTGGAAATCTTCTAAAATCTGTTAAATAAACTATAAAAACTATTATATGTAGAATACGGCAAAAGTAACATACTTAGCATAAATTTTAAATTGAAATCACCAAAAAGTGACCTTTTTCTTGTCATCAAATGTCATCCATCAGGACCATCAGTAATGTATAATAAACAATCACCAAAAAAAGAAAAGAATTCTAAAACCAACGGAAATGCAGGAAAACTTCAATGTGAATGAACGAACAGAATACATCATATAAAGCCAACGTACTTTATTATTCTATTATATAAATTTTGTATGTTTTCGGCAACAGATTCTTGTTATCGATATTCAGGGCAATCGAGGGTTCCTGTCTGTGCTAAATTTATTAAATTTCTAGTTCTGCGGTGTTTAAATAATGATTTCTCAACTTTTTGACAAAAAATATTCTGAAACAATTGTCTTTTCACTATAAATTTCATATATTTTCACATATATATTTTCATATATTTTTATCAATATGATATAAAAATCTCTTTTAGAAAACATCTTGAAAACGAAAATCCCGAAGCCAGTTTGAAATCTATCTCGAAAGAGAAATCAAAATAGTTCTTATCAGCTTGAAATTTCGTTATCAAGCCAGAATTCATTAAGTTGTATCGTGCATTGTAAATGACTGTCAGCATAGCGGGGAACCTTAAGTTTAGGTCCTGACAGTTGACAATGACAACAAACTCTTGAAATTCATCATCAAGTAAACTGACAATAAATGCATAACATAACTTGAATGTAAGGCGTCGAGATTAGATTATCAGTTTAGTTCCCTCTCCCCTCTCTTATTTTTCCTCCTTTCAAAATCGAAACTGCTCAAGGCACTTAGTTTAGTATCGATACAGTGTGCAGACAGTTTCGCGCACCATCACTTCGATTAATTGTGACTTGCAATTTTCCGTTTTCCTCTTTTTCGATATTGCAATCAAAAAGTCAAAACTAGGTGTGAAAATAGTTTTATGCGAGTGCTAAAGAAAAGAAAGGACTTTCACGAATTTATGGATTTCTAATACACGAAAATTTACATAGTGAAATTAACTCGGAAAAATGCGGTTCGACGATACTTTATTTACCATTCTCGGTAAGTTGTTTTTGAAAATTGAAAATAATGCTTTTCAGTTAGAATAGAAAAGAATAAAGAAAGAATGCAAAACTCGTGAAATTAAACAGAATAAACTTGACCAAAAGCTACATTAAATAATATATTAGCTCGAGTCAAATCACAAATAAAAGATAAGTTTATCAGTTAACAATCAGATGCGAGGAAGTTTTCACAACGAAAGCAAGTCAAATTATTTTTCTTTTTATCTATAGATAGTAATAAGAGGAATAAAATGTAAATATATGTTTGATTTTCATTTTTTCCACGTTTGCAGTACTGATGATTTTAGTACTGAAATATAATAAATAAATTAAAAAAAAAAACATTAAACTTCATATCAATGATGTTGCAAGAAAACGAAATTATAAATTCATATTTTTTTAATATAAATTTCATCATACTCTTTTTATATTACAATTTGTGCTTGACTTCTCACGCGTAATCGATGAACCGTTTTAGACGTAGATTTGCATAGTCTGTTTTGTCGACGTTTATTACGATAAAGGTTGTAATCGATGTCAATCTGTTTAATTATTATCATATTAGATTGTTGCATAAAATACGACAGTTGAGTATTTTTGGAGAGATAAGATTTTATTATTATACGAAAATACCATCTTTCAATAAAGAAAACGAACAAATTCACGACGGCAAGGCAATGTGATTAAAATAATGTGGTTAATATGTGATTCAGAACTCGGGGAAAAAAAGCGAGATAGGGCACGAATCGTGACACGACAGTGATTTCATTTTGGATCAATTCCTTCTTAATCCCATGAATCAAATATAAATTTCGCGATCCTACGAGCCAATTAAATTAATTAATCCGAATGAATGTGGTCAATCAGAACTTTCAATCCGAATGGATCTGAATTAATCTGGTCTATAAGAATCAATACAAATGATTACGAAAAACTCGGATAAATTCAAATTCGGATTAATTCGGATTGAAAACTTCTTTCGGTAAAGTTCGGAATGAAGCTGTTTGGTTCGGATAAAAATTTCTAGGGAAATACGCAAAAAAAAACCATCAAGGAAATTCACATACATATTGGGACGAAATGTCAGCAGGAATTAGTATTGAAAATAAATTACACATTTATTTAAATTTACGTCTGGAAATATCCATAAATTCTAGATAAAAGTTAATAAATTCCTTATAGTAGGTGTAAATCTCCAAATTCTTCATTAATCGGTCTATAAATCAAACGGGATTGTTTTACTCTAAAGGCTTTCAAATTCAATAGTTGAGTGACTTTTAATGTAGGGTGTTTTTAAACTTGAACGTTTTTACACCATAAGAAAATAGTTTCTTTAAATTAAACAAACAGCTTCTTTAAATTAAGATACATAATTAAAAATAATTTTGTTTGAATCAAATAAACTTTGTTTGAATCAAACAAAATTATTTCAACAGAAAGAAAGTTTTTTTTAATCCTCCTATCTTAAAAAAGTGGTGTAACGAAATGTCTCGAACATCTTGCATACATTGTTGTTGTAACTCAACAACTTCGTTATTCAAAGGCCGGCTTTTGAATAACTTGAAGTTTTAAGAAGGAAAACAAAATAATCGCGCGCGTGTTGATTTGCTCTCGTCCTTAAAATTTTACGAAAACAAAAACCTTCGAAATCCTTATAAATTCTACAAAATCTTCTAAAAAAAAAAAATTTTTTGAAATCCCTTAATAAAATTCCCTGACAAATTTTAAAATCTTCTAAATCCCATACAATATTTTAAAAGTCATTCAAATCTCTTGAAATCTGTTCAAATTCATGAAAACCTCTTATAATTTCCAGAACCTTCTTGAAATTCTTTAAAATTCTACAATATCCATTTAAAAACACTTTAAATCCTTTAAAATCCATTAAAAGTATTAGAAATCTCGTCAGATTCCATAAAATCCTATAAAATTCCATAAAATCTTTTAAAAATGGGAAAAATTTCTGAAAATCTCTTTAAATTATTAGAAATTTCATAAAATTTTATAAAATCCTTAAATATGCCAAAATAAAGTCTTTTAAAAGTCATTAAAATCTCTTGAATTCACTTAAAATTCTTGGAAATTCATTGACAATTAACATTTAAAATCCCTTAAAAAACTTAGAAATCTTTTAAAATTTTGAAATCTCTCAAAATTCCACGACAAGATTTAAAATCTCAGAAACCTTTCTAAATCTCTTATTTCACGAAAAACCTTCAAAATCCCTTAAAGTTTAAGAAAATCTCTTAAAATTCGAAGAAATTTCTTAAAATTCTTTAAAATTCTATGATAACAATTAAAATATCTTTTTATCCTTATTTAAAATACGTTAAAAATGTATTAAATTCCATGAAATCCATAAAAATTAAAAACAATCTTTTAAAAATTAGAAAAATCTGTTGAAATTCCTTAAAATTATTAGAAATCTCAAGAAATTCCACAAAATCTTTTAAAAATCATAAAAAATCTCTTGAGTTCTCTTTAAATTCCTCAATGTTTCATGAAAACATTTTAAATCCCTTCAAATTCCCTAGAATTCTTAAAAATCTTTTGAAATTTTATGAATTCCTTTAAAAAAAAAATAAATAAATAATCGCGCGCGTAACAAGCGGCTTGGTTTGCTAGTATAAAGAAATTTTTACTTCGAATTATTAAAATAAAAATTTTGATTTAAAACAAGTTTTTTTTCTGTGAGTGTAAATTGAATACTTTTTTTTTAAGAATTGTCAAAGGCTAATGAAAAATATAACAGTTTAGTGACATAAAACTTGATTTAGGCCCAAGGCTTCAATAACGAATCGTTAACCAGCTTGGAAGCCGGTTCGCTTACTGAAACGCGCATCTGATTTCCTGTGTCTCAACAACCGGCACTCAAATAGAATATATCACGCGAAAAAACCGTGTGCTTGACAGAGGTCAGCTAGGTGAGCAAAAAAGTGGATAAATAAAAAGTTATGTTCGATTAGAAGCTCGGGAAAATCCCTCGCGACTTTATTAATTTATTATTGATGTACAGATTTATATAAAAACATATCATTTGAGGTGGCATACATCAATATACGAAAGTCATCGATTAATTTAGATGTAGAATGGGTCACGAAAGTTCAGGAAGCTTTATTTAATGTATTTGCACGACTGTATTGTCGAGGAACGCGAGTCGCGTGTCAATAGACCAACTTCATAAACCAGCAACGATACTTCGAGTCTCGACAAATGCTCAATGCTCATTATTGCTCATATTACGCTCAATATGTAATGTTATATATATACATGAATGTATTGATAACTCGACAGTTGGGAATTTTTCCATCCGATAAATGATAAATCTCTTGTTTTTCCATCAACTGAATTTTCATTTTTTAATGCTAAAATCAAACAATAACAAGGAAACGAATGTGTAGAAAATAATAGACAAGTGACTTGCATATATATGATATAAAAAGATTATATGCATTCAAATCAGATTTCAAAGCCTTCAGCACTGAAAAAAATAATAATTTGTTATGCCACTTCATTAAAATTGACAGTATATAGAGTGATAACTTTTACACTGTAATTTTACAACAGATTATTTCAACACAAATGTCATGTTAAATTACAATACAAGTATTGTAAAGTAAAATGTTTAATTTTACAGTGGATTTTTCCTTAAATACACTGTTTCAACGTTCATGATTTATCACTGAAGTAATTTGGATGAAAAAATCATGAGAATCATATTAGAAAGAAAAAAAGAAAACATTTCTTTGAATTAAAAAAAGTTTTCCTGATTCAGAGAAAAATTTCTTTAATATATGAAGAAATATTTTTTTTTCATAAAAATCTCTTGAAATCTCTTAAAATACCAAGAAATCTTTTAAATTTCTTTAAAATCTCTTAAAATTCCAGGAAATTTTTTAAAAATCATAAAAATCCCTTGAATTCTCTTAAAATCATTTAAAAATCATCAAAATTCTTGCCAATATGTTAAAATCTCTTAAAATTCCTCGAAATTTCACGAAACATTCTGAAATCCCCGAAAATTTTACGAAATCTTTTATAAATCCTAAAATTCTTTTGAATTTAGTCAAAATTAATTGAAAATCGTCAAAATCCCTTAAAATTCGTTAAGATTTCTTAAAACTGCTAGAAACCTCTTGAAATCCCTTACAAATCCGCAAAAACCATTAAAATTATTACTTAAATCTCTTGATATTTAAGTTAAAATTCGCAAAAATCTCTAAAAATTCCTGAAAACTTCTTGTAATTTCTTAACATTTAAAACTTCTTAAAATCTTTAGAAATTTCATCAAACTTTAAAATCCTTTAAACATTAAACCCCAGCATGAAATATTTTAAAACTTATGAAAATCTCTTGAAATCTCTTAAAATTCCCAGAAACTTCTTGAAGTTCTTTAAATTCTACGATGAAATTTAAATATGTACCTTAAAATTCTACGAAATCTTTTTAAAATCCTAGTTTATAAGACGATAGGGATTTCTGTTAAAGATATAATTATCTGAAAAATGATTGACCTTGAAAAAGAGAGAAAAATAAAAATTGAGGAGGGAAGCACCCATAATAAGAACTATTATGAGTCATTTAGTCTCATTGTCTAATAGCAGACAGTTAAGGAACAAGACTATATTTTTATACTGTGGTAATTATCACTAAACTGAGTCATTTCTTGACAGCTTTGTTAGATTTGAAATTCGCATCATTGACTGTTATTCCTTGTTATGCTGGATACAAAATTAATTGGCCTAGTAATGAGTATCACTAAGTCTCTCGAACGTTAAACATGAAACTTGAAACTATTTTTCTTGTTCTTTGTCTCAAGATTTGGCACAAGTGACAATTAATGCACGTGCACTGCATTAAAACACAGCTGAAACCAGTGATTATTTCAGGAATTTACTCTATTTATTTATAATATTCAAATATTGTACAAAAAAAATAAAATCCATATTTGGCCAATACTCTATACGAAGTTAATAGTATTTTTATGAAATTCCAATGAATCAAAAGTAATTATACGTATATGTTAGATATGTTTTCTCAAAAACTGACATGCCTTTTTAGAAAAATGACTTTTCAATAAAACTGTAATTACACCTTTCTATTCTTTCCTAGAAAAGACTGAAAATGTTGCGGCATTTCCTGTCAATTATGCCTGAATCACTTTTTAAAAGAAAAAATTTTTTCATTTATGGAAGTATATAACACTTCACAAATTTCTGAAACTGCATCAATTATATGCATCAGTTATCAATTACTGTACTCTCTATAAATTTTGAAATGCTTATAATTTTGTTGAATAAGACCTTAGATATTTTTAAACGAAGTATTTTTACTGATAAACATATTATTTGCGGAATATAAACTACATGAGATAAAAATAGAGCGCCAGAAAAACAAGGTAAGAATTTGAATGAATCTCTCTGTTTTTCCATGCGATAGTACAGAACCTGAAATGACTTCTCACGAACATGAATCACAATCTCTTTAAAAGTGAAAGAGTTGACCAAAAAAGAAACTGAAAAAGTCAACCAATCAAGAAAATCACGTTCTTACTGCGTGTCAATACTGAAATTAATTCTATAATTCAAGCCAGTGTAAATTACAAATTTTTAACCTGATGAGAAGATGCAGATTTGCAATGTGTCGAAAAAGATAATTAATAGTAAATATAAAAATAAAATAAAATATGAAAAATTAGAAAAATGTTGAATTTTATTCTTGAACGTGTGTTAATTATAAATTTTTCTAATCTAATCTTATCTCTTTAACCTTCGATGCTGTAATGGACTAAAAAATGGAAAAAGCCAAAATGAGATCCGTTCTTCATCAAAAGTAAATATTCTCACTCACATTACTATAAAATGTTGCGTTTTCTATATAAGGATTTAATATAAGTTGCATTAAGAGGTATTTTATCCATAATTTAGGGACCTGAAACTTATAACCTTTTGCTAATTACTAATTCAAGTTTATAAAACTTGTAAGACGTGTTCTCTAATTTTCAGAGAAAATATCCATAAAATAATTCTCCGTATATTACAGAAACAGGATAAAAATTTTACGCTCTGTCCTTATATTCAGTCAAGGTTCTCTAAATTTTTCATGGACAAATTATACTAATTTTCAAGAATGGCATATATTACATAAATGGATGCTATTTATAGTATGTATGTATTTATTTTCTCGCGACATAAGAAGAATGATGGGATTAACATATATAGTTTATATTTCCCAATATTATTTTATGGGTATTTTTATTTACAACCTTTGACATCACAATCAAAGATTTAAAACCTGGATTTTCATTAAGATGTTTCACTTTCAATTCCTTAAAATTCCACGAAAATTTTAAAAATTATTATATAGTTTCACGAAGTCTTTTAAAATTCCGCAAAATCTTTTTAAATTCTAGAAAACGCTTAATTTCTCAGTAATTCCACGAAAACATTTGAAATCCCTCAAAATTTTACAACAATCTTGAAAAAGTGCGACCTATTTTTTGATTTTTAGTTACCATTTAATGTAAACCATATATGCGCGGAAAATTTGAATTTTTCTCATAATTCAGTGCACAAAACATGTATTTGTAAAACTACATTACGTTTTCATGATAAACTTAAAATTACAGTTGAAATACCTTAAAATTCGTTGAAATTTGAAAATTCTCTTAAAATTTCTAGAAATATCGAAATTGCTTAAAATTTCACGAAAAGGTTGAAAAACGTTTAAAGTCTCTTAAAATTCTTTAATATTTCTTAAAATTTTAAGTAATATTATTATTTATGTTTTGAAAACCTTTAAATTTCCGTATATATTTTTCGGATATAAAAATTTCCTACTGTAATCAAAATCTTTTCCTACTATAATCAGAATGTTTTTCCACTATACATTCGAAAAAATTTCCTACTCTATTAGGAACTTTTTTCAACTCTATTCGGAATTATTTTTTACTCCACATTCGTTAGAAAAAATTCCAACTACTATTCGAAATTATTTCCGACTGCATTAGGAAAAATTTCAAAATGTCGGGATTATAAGCTGGCAAACTTTTACATATTTCCAGTCCTCCCCATTTTGGCAACGGACCTTTTACGTCACGCTTAAAGATTTAAAGCCCGATGGATCCTCATTAAGATGTTTCTTTACAATCCCATAATAGAGTAGGCCAGCATATCTTCCCACTGGAAATCCAGTTTCCCCTCACTTTTCGGTCACTTTCCAGCTCCGACATTCGACAGTTAGAATTCTAGATCTCTAGAATCTCTAGATCGTCCACAGCGAAAAACTACCTAGCATCACGCACAACGAATAAGTTACGATGAAGTCACGATTCTTCACGAGATTCTTCACTCTCACACATCCCTACCGAGACTCATCAAACACATTCACATAATGTTTCCACCACCACTTTGTGCCGCTTTCCGGGAGCAAAACATGTTTGAGTTTTACAGCTGTTTCCCAGTCGTCATCAGACCGTCGTTGAGGTCTGTGATATAATCTAAAAACCTTATCAGTTTCAAAATGGTGCTCATATTATTTTCATGCTGTTCATGCAGAACTCACATCTAATAACGCGAAGTGAGAAAGAAAACATGTGTCTTCTTACCACAAGTGTTACAAATTTGAAATTTCAGTGCCTCAATTATATGCATCACAATTGCCAAAGTTGTTGTGAATGCCATCAGTACAGTTATTATTTTAGTTGGAAATATTGTTTTCCTCGGGACAGATGATGCTGTGAGCGATATGTTGTTCTTACACCAATTGTCCCCTGCACTCTTAAATTATAATCCTCTATTACAATCAAAAATCATGTACCTATGTGAACTATGCAATACTCTAGTCGTAGACAGTCATCAGCTTAAAAGTTATTTTTGCTCGTAACATGAATCCCGCATGACGCGTGAAGGATATGCGAATAACTATTTCGTGTGGGCTAACGTTTTTGTGTCAGTGAACTTCTTGAAAGGCATCTCCATCTCCAGTTTTCGGAGTCGTGCTGTGTGGATCCAAATTTCAAGTACTTTCGGCAATTATTAAAGATTGGAAAGAGGAAATCAATATGGGACTAGCAGGTACAGTTGAGGACAACATTAATTACGTTTATAGAGAAAACTATGCTTTTCGTGCGAATTCATGTGATAAGAATCATGTCATTACAATTTAGGATTTTGGTATCAATTACGAAACATAATGGCGTGGAGATTTTTTGTTGTATATAGAAAATTTCTATTATATGGTATATATATGTAGATACTTCTTAGGGCAAAACATTAATATAAATTGACGATTGACAATTGCGAGATTTTCTTGGAACATAATCAGGTAGACTCAAAACTTATTAATGAAGACAGAGAATTTTGAAGAAAATGAGTAAATAATCGTACAGATTACATAATATTTTCAAGCTCATTAAACTTCATTCCTGGAAACTCTTGCAAATATTAACGACCCTTTATAAATTATATGCTATACATATACGTATGTAACCGTAATCTGAAACTACATGTAACTATGTAGTACATAATTCGATTTTAATATCAGAGAAAATGACTCATTTTGGAATTTTAAGTTTTCGTTGGTTCTATATACCACAACTCAACGGAAGGATATAATAATAATGTTTTACTATTTTTTCAACAAGCATTAAGGCCAAAATTGTATCATTATCGATAATGATTGATTATCTTTGATATATTTTGCAACTTATCAAAGACTGGAAGGTTGATAACTGATTATATATCATCACTTCTTGGAGAACGGAATCATAATTCAATTATCATTTCGTTATTTCGACATGCACAATCATTAAATCATTTCTCATGATTAAATGTCAATTTTTTTTTCATCTATTTGGGACTAATGCATCTTACTTATTATTGATTGGCCAATTCAGTTGGCCAATCCGACCTAGCGAAAACTTTGGATTGAAATTCATTCTGAACCAATCCGAAATTTTTCGAATCGTTCCGGAATTCGTATTCGAACCAAACAGTTTCATTGCGATTTAATCCGAAGGAAGTTTTCAATCCGAATTAATCTGAGGTCCATTCAAAATCAATTCAAACTTAAAATATGTATTTTTAATGGACCTCGAATCATTTGGATTGAAAAATTCCTTTGGAATAGATCGGAATGAAAATGTTTGCTCCTAACTGAATAATTAATTTATGTATTAATATAAGTTACTGATGTAAATAAAAGTGAAAATAAATGTAATGGTGAAGATTTGTAGCAAAAATCGCGAACATAGAGATATGACAGTCGTAGTGCAAGAAAGTATTTGATCATGCTAATTTTGCTCCAACACAACAGTAAATACAGCATGGCACACTGCGTTTACGACTCTATGTAAAAAGGCTTCAATGCCAGCGGCGGAATTTTAAACGATGTCTTCAAGTGCTTATAAATAATACATGAGGTGCAAAGTGATTCGTTATTCTTATTCCACGTGAAATCTATCGTAAAAATAATTTCTTTACGAGTATTTCGGTAATTTTTTTTTTAATCGTCAGATTTGTATATCCTTATAATATATAATATTTCAATCTTAAAATATTTCATGGAAAGACATAATATTACACAAAATTGCACACACAATTCATGATAGATGCATGACATAAAATCAATTTCGAAATTGAAACAGGTCTTCGCAGACAATCAATAAAATTGTGTAAGTGGGAAAAGAAATAAATTTAGAAGATTCCTCTGAAAGCATTTTAATTAAAACCTAAAATTAAATTCCAGGAGACGAAAATAGTCATTTTGAAAAAAAAAAAAAATTGGACTAACGAGCATCGACTACCATTGCGGAAAAAATCGATTGCAACAGGATTAATTTACCAGTAGAAGCTCAAAAGGCAGTCTGCTTAAATCGGTGTACCTTTAACAACTAATTATGAAAATGAATGCGCTCCATAGGAATTACCGACAGTCACATTCATGGATTCTTTTTTTTTAATATTGCGACTCGTAATTAAAGCGTGTCTCATTCATATGTAAAAAAAAACTCAAGATAATTTGACCTACGACCCCCGACAGGCGAGGTACACAAGGTTTTTGTTTTTATGATCCACATGGCTATTAAAAAACGTAATTGTGTAGTAAACATTTTATCAAAACACATTCTTGACAATCATTATTGAACATCAATTAAAAACTGAAAAAAATTATTGTCGTGTCTGCATTGTATCGTGAATACCAAAAAGTCCCAAATGATAAAATATTTTTGGATGTGCAAACTTGAATTAAAGAGAAGTTTGAAAATACAAAAAAAAAAAATAAAAACACTCTTTTGAAATAAATGACAAAATATTAAAAGAACAAATATTTCCAAGGAAGAAACACTTAAATGATGGCCTCGAATCTGTATATATACCGAATAATGTACATATGTATATATGCATAATAGATACATGTCATAACCAAAGTTGTGGATATGCGAGTTATTCCTATATGTGCAATTTGAATATAACATCGTTTAGTTAAATTGCATTGAGTAATTTCTCTTCATTCGTTGGTTATTTAAGTCAAAACTTACTGATTGTGAGTAGTACTGACTGGTTTTATAAAGCTCGATACAAGTGACTCGTAAAAAACATAAAAGGAAAGAAAAAAAAATACAAAAGGCTCGACCAGCCTTGACACTACGAGGTGTCACTATGCCTTCATAAATTCTCTTTTTAAGCCTCTATTACGCTAATTACATCCTAAAGAACTGCATAAAAAGAAAAATATTCTTTTTTTCAAGTTTAATGACCAAGTTTTAATTTTTTTAGTATTGTGCATCAATGCTTATTGAAATTTAGAGGATTTTTAACATCCATGAAGCAACCAAAACAGATCCATTGTCAATAAATTCTTAAGATTGTTCCACAATTTCCTTTTTACAATAAATTCACATGTCCTGAATCCAAATACTTTAGTGCTTAATAGTGTATGACTTGAACACGATTGTCATACAATAATGTATGACTTGAACACTGATTTGTAAGTTTCGCGCAAGCAGCCACTTGAAAAATTGTGATGTCTTTTTTTAAAATTTTATTCCCAAATGAATGAGTAAACACCTGCTTATCTTTTGTTTTATACATACATATTTGAACATTCTTAATACCTATTACCTGCTATTACGTTACCCGACCTTTGGACTTCCTCGAAGACCAGTCGCGATATTTCAATTTCAAGAAAAGACAAAATCCTCCACGCGTGATGTTTGAATCTTATTATTAGGTAATATCATATTTTAACTCCTCGTACCTACTGCTACTTCTTATTTTCTATCTCCATTCTACAACCACAAAACTAGTCAAGTCAAATTCAAATTCTACAAACGGAAAAGAATTGACATTCTCAAAAATACATTATTCTCTTCTAAATCTACTACTAGTTTTTTTTAGAAAATCATAGTCATTGTATTGTTTTTTAAGTATTAATTATGCAGATATGACCCTGGATCAAGGCAATAAAGCGATTATGATAATAAGGAATAATGAAGCTATGAATAAGTAACTCAGTGAAAATTTTATTTTGTAATTAACAAATAGTTACGAGGAAAGAAATTTCCAAGATTTGAACAGTGCCTCAAAGCTTGGAAGCCGATATGAGTCATCTATCGTTAATAATGCATTAAGAGCCCGAAAAGTAGCTGTATATGACAATCCAATTTCAAATTCCGTGCCTCTGATTTAATTTGTAAAACACATATATACAAGAAGCGATACTAATTAGCGAGTCTATCACAATAAAAGAGCATCATGCACCGGTTAGTGCACTATACAGCAGGGTGTTTCGCGAGCTCTCTGGTTCCTTGTACCTACAAATACTAGATCAAAAACTAAGTTGAAAACTCCCACAACAAAATGCTTTAAAATGCGTAGTTTTTAAACTACAGAGCATTAAAGTTGACCAATCAGAAACACGTTTTAGACCGCCAAGAATCTGTGAGTGTGTGTAAAACGGTGTTGTTGAGATCTCGTTCGTTCGCTTCCATCTTCACGTTATTCAAATTTTTTTGGGACTCCTTTTATTTCGCTGGATGCTCTGAACATCGTGCTGCAAAGAGATTACTCAAAGCAACGTGAAGATGGAAGCGAATGAGCGAGATCTCAACAACTCCGTTTTACACACACACTCTCACAGATTCTTGGCGGTCTAAAACGTGCTTCTGATTGGTCAACTTTAATGCTCCGTAGTTTAAAAATACGCATTTTAAAACATTTTGTTGCAAGAGTTTTCAACTTAGGTTTTGCTCTAGTATTTGTAGGTACAAGGAACCAGAGAGCACGCGAAACACCCTGTATATCGAATTGTGTGTACATACCGGTGACCAAATATAACCCTGGACATGTAGACTTTAACTTATATTGCGGTAGGTTGTGCTTGACGCTCACCCATAATACCGTAATGCCGCGATATTGTTATGAACATAATTCATAGTGGTGTGTAATATCATTGTCGACGAGCAAAGTCCGAAAGTGAAACGTCACTGACACTTTAACTTGGCTGTCTGTCTGGCCAGGCAACAGGAAACGATAGTCTTTCCTCTTTTTACCGGCAAGGTCATTCTCCAGATACATTCGACAAAACTTTATTTACAAGTAGCCAATATCAACATAATTGAGGCCACATCTGGCACAAGATTTTCATCCATCTCTTCTGCCAATCATTCCTCTCTTTCAATCTCCAAGAAATCAATATCTTCTCTCCAAATCTAAATCAGTGATAAGTTCAGTGTAACTTATTGGTTCATCAGCGTATATACGATGATTTGGAATTAGTGGTATACTTATCGCTAATTCAGATTATGAGAGTTCAATTCAATAATATTTAGTAGATTATATTCTAAGGCCCCTAAAATGTTATCAAAGTCACACTCTCTGAACTTGACAGCATCATTAAAAAGTGTGTAAATTTTAAGCTTCCACTGTTTGTTTAATTTGTTTATTGCGTATTTCAAAACAATACGACGTTAATTTATGACCGATAAATTATATAAAGTATGGGAAAAAACATGAGGAAAAGCGGAGAGGACTGAAATTGCCGTTGTTTACGCGTTTCGCGAGATATGACTGACACTTAGCAATGATTAGCACCTTCGACACTTCAGACATCGTTTTTCAAACAGCAAAAAGTTATGACTATAAAGAGTTGGCAACGATTTATACCAGTCATTTCGTAAGACACTTATTTCTCATATACGTTGCACACGAGATCGTAAAAATTGAGAAAGTCAATCTTCAGTACAGAATCTTCATGAGATTCTATGAATAATCAATTAGAAAAAATTATGTTTCTGTAATAAAAAATTTTGATTACGCAAAGCAATGGCGAGTCAAAAAGGAAAATCAAGTATTTATAAAGAAATTTAGGCAAAAACATAAACATAAAGAAACAAATACGAGTTGGCACCCAACTATGTCG
The DNA here is from genome assembly GCA_904066015.1 of Synergus gifuensis. NCBI lineage: Eukaryota > Metazoa > Arthropoda > Insecta > Hymenoptera > Cynipidae > Synergus > Synergus gifuensis. The sequence goes on along the minus strand of CAJFCO010000106.1, from coordinate 1,174,562 downwards.
ACTTAATGAAAATAACGTCCGCCTGATTGATCCTAATTTATCAGACGACCCTTACATTCCACATCACTGCGCGTTCCTTCCTTCTTTCAATCGCTCATCATTTTTTTATGGATTCGAAAATATATTTATCATTTAAGGAAAAGGGGATCCCTTTTTAGAAATTTCAGAAACAGTTTCTATAAGAAATGGATTTTATAGACCTTCTACTAAAAATGAGAAATTTTTCAAATTCAAATACAGAATTTCTACAACTGTGGAAGTCAAACTGAAGGTAAATCTCACGCCTTGGACAAGATTGTGTCAAGGTCGTTTGTTTAGGAATAACCGGTCGTGTATTAAAGAATTTCAAGCTCTTCCGCCTCCACCAGAACTGTTACCGAAATAACAAAACACTACACACAGAACCACAGAAGATAAATTTACTATTATTTTTTCACTAAAAACAGATTCACAGTCTAAAAACTATACAATTCTAATAAGTTTCATGTGAAGTAACCTTGCCACATTTGTGGTTATGAGAATAGGCAATTAAAAGTAATTACTACATTAGGACAACCACGTTTATCACATTAATGTCAGAATGTCAGAAATTTAATGTTCAGACGAAAACAACAACGATGATGATTTGCGATTTTTGTCGGTTCTAAACAATGAACACATTTATTATGAACAAGTATTAATTCGCTGAAAGCACAGTTAATAGGCCATCATTTAAACACAATGAATGGCGAATATGGATGAAGTCACACGAAAAAAAATGTATAGTTGAAATAACGATATTTATTCTTGATAATGCAAAATTGCAATCACAGAAGTGTAAAGTGAAATGCATTGCATGCTTTGCGTTTTGAGAATAAACTTCCAGTACATGAATTAGAAATTTCCAAGATCAATTTTTAAGAAGCCTTTTAAGAAGAAGAATAGTGACGCTGCTGAGCAACCGAAATTTCAAATGCTACTTCCAACTCGACTTATCGTCAAGAAACGAGAAATAAATAGAGATAAGTCTTCGATGGCTCAGTTCTCGGGACGGTCTTCTTTTTTAAAAATCCATCTTGTTCCCGGATTAGATGTCAGGAGGTCGTGATAAGACAATCTTGAAACGAAGACATATAACTGGAGACTATATGTACATATGGATGGGAGTAGTGGATACAGTAGTAGACGAAGATAGCGTGCCTCACATCGGATTTTTCCAGGACTGCAGCCAGATTTCAGAATTACACAACAAGAATGACTTACGACATACATTGGCGCTCGATATCTCTACACTCACTAATACTCTTGATCGAGTCGTATAACCACATACTATGGTGTCACATTATGTTCACTTGCACTTGCAGACATGTCTTTCATTTTCATGACTACGTGGTGTAAATAGAAGTTGGGGAAATGAGAAATTTTGCGAAAACTATTTCAAATTGATACTTTCAGATTTACAGTTACAGTGTAATGAGAAAATGGCATCTTAAGTGTCTGTAATGATATACAACGTGGCTGATCGTTTGAACAAATTGATAAATCGAATGCCGGGGTCATTCTTTCTAAACGAGTCAAGAAATCCTTCGCATAATTCTTGATTACATTTCGTAACTACTGTCGTGCTAATAGAAAAAGGTATATCTGCAGTTCGGACAAGTCGGCTCTCACTTCTCCGAATCTAGAATAAAACTCATAAAGACCTTTCTTTCTGGTTAAGTTTACAAACATCCATTATATCACAATCATCCAGTATATACATTATGCGGGCTTAAGAATAACAATTTTAGGTCCTGACATAATTTCCACGCGACGTCTAGCGGAAAACTACGTCATTTCTGTCATTGGTTGTTTTATTAAGAACTTTTTCTATTAAGATTTGTAATTTGTTTTCAAATTCTTGTGGTAAGGATATTGCATCAGCTTATTATGATTTGGTTTCATAATCATATGTTATGGGTACTGTATTATTGGTACTGTATTATTATTACATAATGGTGTGGCGTTTTATATACTGAGCCCTAATTTACCATAACCTTCTTTACCCTAAGACCGACGCAGCACTTCTTATCTCAAAAGCCTTTTAATTTGAATATTTTTTTACTACTCAGTCAAGTGGTTTCTCTCATTATACAACTCTTCCTTTTGTTTTTAGTCTTCTAACAATCACTTGATTGCAAAAGGCAAATGACATTTCTAATCTTTTTCAACTCTAGTAGACAACCTACATGCATATTTACATGTGCATATAATGAAATTCTTGGTATTTATATTCTTATTGAAATTTTCCTTGATAAAAAAAGTAGTAGTAGCAGCAAACTAGATACGAAAAAAGTAGTTGAAACGCGTTCTCCATTTACCAAAGAACCTTTTACATTCAGAGATAAAATAGACAATAGAAGTCTTCATTAGTGATATTATCTCTCGAACAATTTTCCAATAGGATATTACAGTCGACTCCCGTATATTGAACATTAGCTTGGATCGAAAAACTCAAAAATTGAACACTTCAAAAACCACGCCTCTTGCGCATGGCAAGAGAATATTGCAGTAACGTATACTCGAAATTTATGTATTTTAACTGTTTCAATTTAGAATATACATGAAGTAGGTACAGCACTGATAACTGGTGTGCGCGCTTCCAAAACAAAAAGATGAAGTGTTCAAAATTAGAAAAAGACCCGTGGTGGGGGGTGTATCAAAATTATATGAACTGTTCAATGTAGCGAATGTTCAATTTACAAGGAGTCGACTGTATACCGATAATGATTTTCTGCAAATTTTTGTTTACGCATCGTGATTCATTTTAATAATTCCATATTAAATTCTTGCTGCATGATTCGTTTCAAATTCTCTGCGTCTATAGCAATTAACAACCGGTTTTCAATTTCTAATTACAGATGCAGATTTGAGCATGGGTACAGGTGGGGCAGGTGGATCGGTCCTGGGAATTCCTGGATCTGGGATCGCAGGAGTTATATCACAACACTGCGCGATTTGTGGTGATAGGGCTACCGGAAAACACTATGGTGCCGCTTCTTGTGACGGTTGCAAAGGTTTTTTCAGACGATCCGTCAGGAAAAACCACCTCTACACGTGCAGGTTTGCAGCAAATTAATAATTGATTACTACTCGCTTTTATTATAATGTAGATCACGACTGAATAGGTTAATTAAGAGACCTTGCATTCACACTTAAAGAAAACTTCTAAAAAACTTCTATTCCATTACGAGAATTGACATTAAGTAATAAGATCCTGTTCACTTTTTGCATTAAAAGAAATTCATTCTGCATGAAAAAAAAAACTATTTCCTTGTCAAAACATTCCATAATTACGTTTTCTGAAAGTATCGATTAATCTTCTGCAGTTATTCAAGTACCATCTTGTAAATAATAATTAACGGAATAACTGTGTAAATCCCCGCGAGGCCGCTTTCTTCTCAAGCTCCATTCCTCCATTGTTTAAGAATAACTCTTTTAATTTTTTTGTTCTCTAGGTATTATTTGAGATGTAACTTTTTAATGCTTTAACTCATTTGGTAGATTTAGCAGAAATTGTGTGGTGGACAAGGACAAACGAAATCAATGTCGCTACTGCAGATTAAGAAAGTGCTTCAAAGCTGGTATGAAAAAAGAAGGTAATTCAAATTCTATATCGAAGTAAAAGGAGTTTCAAAGTTAGAAGAATACTTTGGGTTGTACTTAAGTATTTATATTAAATGAATTGTAATAAATTTATGGAATTATTTCAGCTGTGCAAAATGAACGCGACCGAATTAGTTGTAGGAGACCAAGTTATGAAGAACAGGGAAACAATGGAGGTGGACTCTCTGTGGTTTCTCTACTACATGCTGAAATGCTTAGCAGACAAGTCGGTGCTGCTTTAGAGGTCAGTTTCACTTAACCCCGAGACGCTAAATATTTATAACCTGAAATCTCTGCTTGTTAAAATGCATGCAGGCCAAACAGCGTACACGCATAATCGATAACTTTTGATTATATTAATAATAATTTTATTTGCTCTCCTTTCTAAATATAACTGCCACTAAAATGTAGTTTAAAAAAGGTGCCACTATTCCGTATTAAGAAGCCGCTTCTTGTTACAATTTGGTCTCATGTTTTACGATTTAGTATTAATTATAGTTTGTTTAAAAACTTACATCTTTTGCACCTTCTCAAGCTGCACATTTTCCAAATGAAATCTGAAACAGAAAAGTTCGGTCTTGGTTACTTTTCCATTTGGTTATAATTTAAACAAATATTTTCTTTCAAACAGCCAAGTAGTCCGAGCAACGATATCGATCTAAGCACGAAGCAGATAGCGAACATAAATGATGTGTGCGCAAGTATGAGGCAACAGCTTCTGAATTTGGTAGACTGGGCCAAATACATTCCGGCATTTCTCGAGCTGACCCTGGATGATCAAGTGGCCTTATTAAGGGCACACGCAGGAGAACACCTTCTACTCGGAGTAGCCAGGCGTAGCATGCACCTTAAGGACGTTCTTTTACTCGGAAATAACTGTATTATCACAAAAAATTGTCCTGGTAGGTAATCGTTCTGATCATTCAAAATTCATCTCTGTCTTTCCGGGGGTAAAGGCTAAAGGGAATTTTCGTAATTTCGTCTCCTGCTAGTCTCACCTTGATATTCAATCCTAATATTGTAAAAATAAACTACTCCATGTTACAGTTTAATTATTCCATTAACATTTTAGTACTGCTTAAGTTTGTTTACTATTTACTATTTCAAACTTTAGACACCCTGATTTCGACGGCAATTATCATCAATATCGAAGGTCGTTGATACTTTGAAGATTTAATGTTGAGTCTAGGCCTTTAGACCTCCTACTGATTCTTATAGTGTATTAAAGAACCATAGTTGTATTCGGACGTATTCAAGGTAGAAGTTTAACCGACATATGTAGCTTTGACCTTTAGATTACGTAATTTTAAACTTCTAGGCTTCACTCTCTCTTAAATAAAGACCACTTGACTACTTTCGTTGCGTATCATTTAACTTTGGCTTCCAAATTTCATTTAGTTTTTCCTGCAAAGACATTTATTTCAGTTGGTTTGGTATTTATGTTTGTTTTGTTTTTAAATGTGGTTAAGGAATAGTTGCAGTAATCTGCATTAAGAACTTTCGTAGCAATCGCTGATTTTAATTTCATAATACTCTTAAAGCCTTTCGATTTTCTGATATTTTCCAACTTATCACTTCTGTTCCTCTTTAGTTTAACAATTAACATACAATTCCAGTGATTGCTGCGACATTTTTGCACGATGTCGGGGTGTAGCTAGTTGACTGAGTCCGGTGTTTATGTTCTGTATCAATAAAACTGCATGCTGATGGGTTTGGTATAGCGGTACGAGAAAAAAGAATTTGGCAATTTCAGATACTGGACTCAGTCATTTCCTAGAATACGAACGGTATAATTGTGTGTCTCAGTAATATCATTTTCCACAGAGGGAAGAAATCAAGACCTTGACATCAGCAAGGTGGGAATAAGAGTGATGGATGAGCTGGTAAAGCCACTCAACGAGGTGCAAATTGACGACACGGAATTCGCTTGTCTCAAGGCTATCGTGTTCTTCGACCCGAGTAAGCAGTCTTCATTTGACGTTTCTTTTCCTGCGGCATAATCCTAGACTCATTAGCAATCAAAAATCATAAAAGTCTCTAATTTATATTCATGATTCTCTCCAATCATCCAAGGTCCTAATTCCATCTTCGATGCGCGCTCGCCTCAATTGAATGCATCTCTCCAAAGCCTGAATGGATCTCTCCCTCAACGATTCTCTCGTTCCTCCCAATCATCATTGTTAATATGCATACGTGATAACTTCTCGTTCCTGCAGCGGGACCTACTTCTTTCCATTAAGGCGCTGACTCGCAAACACTATTGCTTTAACTCGTTTCAATTTGCAGACGCGAAAGGTTTGAGCGATCCAGGAAGAATAAAACACCTGCGCTACCAAGTCCAAATCAATCTCGAGGATTATATAAGCGACCGTCAGTACGACAGCAGAGGACGATTTGGGGAAATTTTGCTCACATTACCAGCTCTGCAATCCATTTCGTGGCAGATGATTGAGCAGATCCAGTTTGTCAGGCTTTTCGGAGTTGCTCAAATCGACGTCCTTCTTCAGGAAATGCTCCTAGGGGGCGCAACTACCGAAATTAATGGTTCGACGACACCGGTTCCGATCCCAAATGCACCAGGAAGTTATGTCAGCAGCAACGAGAGCCCAAGCAGTCCCCTCACTCCAGCTAATACCGCTCCACTTAGTCCACAAGATCACATGCTCGCTGCCGGAAGTCCCACGATGATCCTCAGGTGACTTTATTTATTACGATTGGTCTTAATTTTTTATTACGACTGGTTTTAATTTTTGTTGTTACGATTGATCTTGATTACATTCTCAGCAGAAAATGTATTATTTTTTATTACGATTGATCTTCATTTTCACTAATGCACTGATTATAATTGCAGGGAGTTAACACCAATCTCAACGCAAGACGACGCATCATCCATCGTAGGCTTTAGACTCTTCAAGGAAGAACCCACTCTAAAAACAGAATCGACATTCTGACTAGACGGAGATACCTTAATGGTCCACGAGGAAAGTCGATCCAATGATTCCATAGAGTTTCAGCAGAAGTTTGACTTAAGTTTAGCTTCTGTTGAAGGCCTGCTTTGAAAGTCAACCATAGTGGTGGCAATCCTGGCATCAATTGTTTCCCAACAGTGCACTTCAGGTTAAGATGCACAATTGCACAACCTTTTGTGCAGGCGTATGTCCTTAATTTTCGGATAAGAAGATTACACATGCGCATTACGTTCTGTTTTCTCAGAGCCATCTAGCATTCTCCCGGGACTTATTTTTAATTTATCCAAAACGATACATGGCAGAGCCACCACTATGACGCCAACGACAATTTGCAACGTGCAACTTCGTCTTTATTACCAAACATTTTTAATTCCAAGAGAAAAATCAAAGATTAAGCCGAAAAAGTCTCGAGTATTTAATTAAAGTCTTATTTCTTTATCACATCAGGGTGAAGTTTATCTCGATCTAGATGAATTTCCAGCTGTCGATTTCAATCACTCGTTTGCTGCATTCTTCGATATCCTCAGTGCCATAGTTTCTTTACTATTGATGACATCAAATTGTAAAATATAGAATAAATACCTCTACGTGCCTCGAAAATACCAAGTTCTTATAGAGACCGATCTCTGTTTCTGTTCAATCAAAATCTAAAATGGCTCTTGAATTTTGGTGCTATATTTTAGACATTTAAGTGAAGCTCGAATCAAACTAATGCGCCTCGAACACTTAGTGATATCACAGACAGCGCCGGATTTAGGGTAGAGCGAGAGAAGCGGTTGCTCTAGGCGCCAGATGGCAAGGGGCGCCAAAAATCAAAAAATTTGGGAATTATTATTTATTTAACATTTATATAAAAGTTTTAAGATTTTAAGAAAATGACTTTCGGTTTTCAGTGATAGAGCAGGGGGGGGGATCAGCTGCCTCCCCTGGCTATGCCCATGCCAAAGGGCGCTGGAAGACAATCTCGCTCTACCCTGATCGAAGACTAGATCCGGCGCTGATCACAGAGAAAGGAATAATAATATTATCTTCATAGATTTTATATCTAATGAGACATGTCACATGGGAAGTGGTGTAATATATTTACACTTTTGCACATAGTTAAATTTAAGATTAAAAAAATGTAGCAACGTCCCCGTGCTTCTTTCACACGTCCAAAAAAGTATCTTTTTCAACAAGATGTGAATCAAATATACGTATAAAAACATTCCAATCTAGTGCGATATATTAAAGTTCTTGTACATAAGCAGAACGTATAGTAAATTTTACGAGTGTACAATAAATGATAAGTTTTCTTCTGAAATGGTTACGCCATTGCAACTCAATTAATTAAGTTTTCAACTCGTCTCAGACGACTTTATGGCCGGATGAAAAGCAATAGTTAAATTGTTAAGGAATGATAGAAAGAAGAAAATTGTTTCCCAGTAGAGAAGGCACAATTCTATATAATCAAAGGAAACTGTCTACAAGAGATATAAAGTTACTGCTCATTTTTCGTAAACGTGATAATAATAGAGCTAAAGGTTGCTCAACCCGAAGATGCGAGTCGAAATCTTCGTTCGGTGCCTTTTTTTATAAACAGAATTTTCTTTTAATCTGATGTAATGTAGGTAAAGAAGTAGTCTTTGCGAAAATCCTAAGATAAAGAATCTTTAGGCTCGTTAATGTGATATCGACATAATATTAGCGCAATTATTTTAGAAACTGCTCAATCTTTGTCGAGGAGATTTTTTCAAGGATTAAGTGCTCAAGAGCCAATATCAGAAATTTCATAATTTTATCCATATACATTGCCTGTTAAAAATTGAAGATATATATTAATATTATACGTATAACACAGGGTAGACATTTTGCCAGTTAAGGTCCGAACGATAAAGTATTCGATACCGTCGACATTACGTAGAATCTTCCTATCTACTAGGATTGCGTAAAATTTAATATAATATATTATATAATGTGCACAACCGTGCACCTGAGCGACATCATATTTACGGAAATTTTGTATTTTTACGAAATATTTTTATACGCACGTGTTACTTCTTCATATTGTATTACGATACAAAAATCGCAGAGAGCGAGAGTTTCACTCATTTATATATAAATATATATATAAGTATATATATATATATATTTTTTGTAAGTATCAGGGGAAAAGATTCGCGTATGTTCCGATTGTTAGATAAATTAATACTAGGTCTGTGCTAAGATATTCTGACATTATATAGCGAGGGTTGTGAAACAGATGTTACCGTTTATTGTTGTCTGATTTTTTAAAACAATTGTTAACAGTTCGATCGCAACTGACATTGTACAACGAGTGTAAATAAAATTATTTGTTATTTAATGACTATATCGCCAACATTTGTGTAAGAAAATAAAGGGATATAATTCGCAGACCAGTTGATTCCTCGTGTATTTTTAGAATAATCTGTCATAACAGACTGATAATGAGATATCGAGGCTTCTCTGTGAAAAAACATTCATATCTCAACAACCTTCACGAACACAAGCTAGGGCATTTCAAAACTGTTGGCGCCAGGAAAAGAAAAATTCGAGACGGAAAATTTGAGGAGATTCGAGAAGAGAACGATTGCTAACTGTTTTCTATTGTATTGTGAAATCAAAAACCAGAGTACAAGTTTTATTCTCTTAATTAATGGATTGATGACCAAGTTAGTAAGTTAATAAATTAATCAGTAAATCAAATAATTAGTTAATTAGTCTCAAAGTCTGTACGCTTGCGCTTTTTCATGTTGGTCACTATTTCCGAGGTTTCGATTTTTCCCACTCCCTTTTCCAACCACTCGTTCAATTTCATATTAGCTTTCTTACCAGACAGATATAATTCACGTTCTAGGGCCGGAAGTCGAGACTCGTGAGACGATTTAGCAACAGGATTTTGAGCCCAGTCTGTTATATCCCTAAATCGACTTTTGAATGTCTGCAAAAAAGGTGAAATAAGTCTAGAGTCTTATTTTTATCTTTTTTGTATCAGTCAAGCAAATATGCATTTGTATACTTACTTGAAGTAAAGAATCGGTTATTCTTTCGCAGTCTCTGTTTTGTAATTTTCTTAGGTGCATTCCCAGCTCGTAGTAATACTGATTCCAATTGCATAAATCAACGGCAGTGGCACCTGCTGCCAATATCTCTCTGTGAATATTTAAAAATATTTTTTGAAACGTATCAAATTCTTGTGAAAAAAGAAAATATAAATTAAGGGATGTTTTTTTCTGTAAGACAACCTTTGTAATAAATAAGATGTCGAGTTAAAAATTTGTAAAATTAAAGAAAAAGCACCAATTTTACAAATTTTCAACTCGATATCTTATTTGCAAGAAAAGTAATTCCGCAGAAAATGTCATTAAGCAAAAACAAACCTGTAGGCATCTTTGTAGATTTTTGGAATTTCTTCGACTACCAGGATTTTTTGCCTTGTAACGTTTAAAGGTTGTACGAGCCAGTAGGGAAGTTCCAGCTTCGTTCCAACTTTTAAATCTTCAGATTCGGTAGACGGATCCAAAAAACCTGTGCAAAAATTGAATGTTTTTAAAAATTTGTGAAAAATCGTTTTTAATATAAGATCTTTTGTTAGGAAACGTGGAAAAGTGATAAAAAAGATAAAGAAGAGATGAGAAATAATTGTAAACAGATTTAAGTGATGTATATATTCGGAAATAATTCGAACTGAATTAAAAGAAAAACTTATGAATATTGAGATTCAATAAATAGTATTTAATTTTGACTTTGATGTGCCAGTAGACAAATTATTTTTTGAATAAAAGATTTAAAAAAATATCCTTTTAAATTTTAGGTTTTAAATTAAAATATTTTTCCGGAACTACTCTTTCTAAAAAATATAATGAGGTAATTTATTATTCGAAGAGTCAATAATTATTTTTAAAAACATAGAATAATATTTATAGATTTGAATAAATAATTTGCTGCAACAGAGTGTCTACTATTTTTCGACCACCGAATTCCCGCCTATTTCCCGGCTTTTTCCCGGTTATAATTATCTTTATTATTTATTATTTATTATTATATATTTATTATTTAATATCTTTATTTATTATTATCCTTACTAGAATAATAAATAAACCGCATTTAACATAAGGTTTCCCTATGTGTAATTTTATGTATTGCGATATTTTATTATATTTAAACAAAATAATATTTTGATAATTTATTTTGCGTAAAACTTACGAATTTTGAGGGAAAAGGAAAGATGCTGCAAAATTTTCGAAAACTTTAAATATGATTCCCGGTTGGAATTTTTATTCCCGGTTTTCGCAGTTTTCCCGGTTAGTAGACACCCTGTGCAATTTCAATTCAAGGTAATTAAACACAAAATACTTGTTTACAATTTTAAAAATTCCATTACAATTTTTAGTAAAATTATTATCAACATTTTTCAAAGCCATAGCTTCTGCATTTTTGCATATTCAGTCAATAATTATGATAATTATATATATATGATTATAAATATGATAAATATTGCCTAAACTTGTTAAATTTTTAACATTAATTTTTCTTTAGAACAATTAATAATTTTATAATATAATAATATATTTATAATACAATAATAATAATATAATATATAAAATAATAATACAATTTTTAGTAAAATTATTATCAATATTTTTCAATGCCATAGCTTCTGCGCAATTATATATTATAATCATAATTATGATTATTATCATAATTATGATAATTATAGGTATTTATGATAAAAATTGCCTATACTTATTAAACTGATATCACTAATTGTTCTTTAACGCCGTATATGCAAAAGTTTTTATCGTAATTCAAGTTATGGGAAAGAGTATAAAAGATGTAGAAGCGTTTTAAAAAAAATTAATAATATTGTATAGAAAGGAAGAGAAAGACATTTTTCTCGTTTTAATTTTTACAAATTTAATTATTTCATCATGCGGAAAATATTTTTCATTTTCTGTCTAATGGTTGCATTATTATTGTTTGCAAATACTGCAAATGCAGCTCCACTTGAGAAAACAGGTAAGAAAAAATGTATACCTATTTTTAAAAAAATGCCTTTTTAAATAAAAGATTGCATTCAAGATAAAAAATTCAAATATTATTATTTTTAATTAAGTTCAAAACTACATATTTTTTTCTCCAAGATTTACCCCACGAATTTTAAATTAATTATTAATTATTAATTTTAATAATTATTTATTATTATTTATTATTCATTATTTTATTAATTATAATTATTATTATTTATTTAATTACATATTAAGAAAATTAACCTGCATTAATTAACCTATATTTTATCTATTCTTCGGTTTGAAATTTTTCAAATTTCCGTAGATAAAAAAATTCCCTGCATTTTTGTTTTATTAAAAGCGTATTTTAAGACATGCTCAAAGCATTTAAAGAAAAATTCTTTTACTTTAAATATAATTAAAAATTTTGAAATTTAGAAACATTTCTTTATTTATAACATTTTTTTAAATATAAAAATTAAAAACTAATCACCCTTCAATTTATTTTAATTGCAGATGCAAAGGACATTATAGAACATGTTATGAATAAAATGGAATAAGAAACCACAATCGGTTTACCTATAATAAAAAGGGCAAATTCTTGAAGAATTTGCAAAATCTAAGATTCAAAGTATTTTTTTCTTGTTTCCTGTTTTTTTGTCACTATTACTCCATTTTTCTTGTAATCATTGTTATTTTAAGTTATAATAATCAAAACTGAGATAGATTTTTCTTTAGAGTCCAATATGAGGAATCTTAACAAGTTTAAAAGAAAAATTTCAACAAAATTGTTTCTTACATTCTCATCATCAATTGAGAAGATTTTGGTTTTGTGTGAAAAAATAATACATTCTCTGATTAGAATGTAATAACTCGCTTATTTCATAAAGTGTCAACGTTTCAAGACCTCCTAAATTTGAAAAAATGATTTTTACGGCGGTGTCCATTTATCTGTCTGTCTGTCTGTCTGTCTGTCTGTCTGTCTGTCTGTCTGTCTGTCGTCGTCGTGCCCTGTGTCCAAGATAACTTCAAAATATACTTCGAAATGTAGGGTAGAAGAGAAATTTCGAAAAAACTCCACTATGCAAATTTTTGTTATGCAGATACTAAAAATGACAAAAAACATGAAATCCTTTAAAATCCCTTGAAATTTATAAAACCTTTTGATATACCTTAAATTCTACGAAAAATTTGGAAATCCTTTTTAAACACTTATCACTTAAAATTCGACACCAAGCTTCGAAATTTCTTAATATTTTCGATATACATATTTATATTTCGTTGATAAACATTTTTGGCAATATTATTTTTATTCGAGAATTATTTTTTGGTATTTCTTCACACTCGGATTTTGTTTTTTCGACAGAAAGATGTTGTTATTCCAATTAATTACGGATTTCGTAATAAGATTGTAAGGTATTTATCTGATTTTTCACATGTATCATAAAAAAGATGTTTACAGAACGAAAATTTCGTATCAACATAGAATATCGTCATTTGATATAAGAAAATCAGAAATATGTAACTGCAAATGTAATTTCATTATATTTTAAGAAAAATTTTCTTTCGATTGAGAAAATCTTATTAACCTAATCATTGACTTAATAATTATTATAAAAAAAACATATTAATCATTAATTTACAACAGATTTCCAGGTTATAATATAAACTCACCAAGTCCAGGCAAAGGAGCAGCTACTATGCATTGCAAACGTTCTTCAGTAGCCAAAATATCAGTTATTGAAAAATAATTAGGTTGATAACTCGTGGAAAGTGACATATTACAGGTTTTAAGTCAAGAATTAAAAAATAAGGAAACAAAACGAAAAACTAAGCCAAAGTGACAGCAAAACGATTCCCGCACTTTCTGAGGCTTCTGCTGCTGGCCTTTAAACATTGTAGCCAACCTCGAAATGACAAATACGGAATTTTAGAAATTTAATAATCATCATTATAAATTTATTTGATAGATCATAAAGACATTAAACTGCAATGTACTGTATTTTGGAATAATTATTGTTTGTTTTAAATTTCAGGCAATTAAAGAAAAAATAATAATAAAATACTGATATAGCCAACATTGAAAAGGAAAACAAGGCGCGAGAAAGTAATAAATTTAAAAAGTTAATATATCTTTAAGCTGAATTTTAGTAATTTTCAATATTGATTCTATTCATTATAACGAGAATTCGATTAGAACTTTACTTTTACTTCATTTGAGTGAAAATTACATTTTTTTTTCAAGTATTTCAAAAATACTTTCTCATCAGTTTGACTGTAAATTAAGGTTCTGCTTTTATTTTTATTATAAACAAATATTACATATGAATATTTGTGAATTACTTAAATAATTATTAAGAATTTTAAAACAACAAAATAAAATAAAATGAGAAATATGTAATTATAGTAGAATAAATAATTAATAGTGCAAAAAAATTACCTTGCATTTTTCAATATCATTCTTTTTTCTTTGTTTCTCCGACTTTATTTTTTTATCATATTTATCATTTATCTAAAACTGATAGAGTAATTATGGGTTTACGTCCGTTCACAAATTTTCTGATTATTTTATTTTCTTAAAACGATATGAGGTGGATGAATGTTATAAAAAATTTAGAAGCAAATAAGAATAAGCCTCAGTAAGGCTATTTCCGATTTTTTTGAGGACAATGACTATTGTCACATGTAAGTTGAAAAAAAAGGCTTTTAGAAATATTTTGAGAAAATTTTCATTCAAGTATTTTTAACAAATTAATTTCCTGCAACTACAAAAAAAATTTTAAGTGTTTCTAAAAAAATTATAATCTATTATTTTAATATTTTAATTCTTACTTTCATTGAAAATAGACTTTTTCAAATTTTTCTGTATTATTAATCAAGATTAAATGATCTTTATATTTAATTGGTTTTTGTAATAATTTTTTCAGTGTCATAAATATAAAATATTATAAAATTTGTAACTTTCTAGAATCAACGTCAGAAGAATTGAGTTTTGCGAATATTTTAAAATAAAACTTTTATAGATAAAACAAAAATGTTCTTGAATATAAAAACAAGATAATAGATAAAAATGATTTTAAGAGTGTGGGAGCCAAGTTCTAATTTAAAAATTCGATTTCTTCATTTTACTTAAACAATATTAAATTTATAACTTTATCCCTCTCTATAATTAATAAATTTTTAACTTGTAGAATTATGCGTACAGAGCGAGAAAATATCTAATTCAAATATTTTTTAAGTAAAATAAAAATATTCAATTTTGAAGTTAGATTTTGAATTCTTCGTTTTATGCAAAAAGTACCGAAAATAAATATTTTTTCGCTCTATATGCAGTCTTATATTTGAGAAAAGATTAGCGCTACAGAGCAAAAAAATATTTGTCTCTAATTTCCGTTGAGTAAAATGGGGAATGGAATTTTGAGCTTAACACTTGGGTCTAACGCCCTTAATTGTAAATCAGAAAAAATAGATGAAAGTTGAGATGAAAAATATGATTTTAATATTCTTATAGTAGCAAAAGATTATTTAAGTCAGAAATTGAATTATTTTTATTAATGTCTACAATTAGAAAACATTTTTTTATCTAATACAATTTTTTAGCAATTTTGAAATTAAGAGGAATTATTTTTTATAAATAGGAAATAGTAAAATACGTTATTGTCATCGATATTACGATTTTATCACTCATTATATGAATTATATGTATATGATATTCCATCTAATTATCCAAATCTTAATTAAAGTATAAATTTACAAGATAGGGAAATTACAGTTCATTATCATTTCAAACATGTTATAATATTATCTTTTTTTTCCCGCAGAAATATAAAAGGATATATACCCGGAAATACTTCATTTGAATTTTCAAAATCGAAAAGTAAACTTTACATTTTCGAAAATTTAAAGGGAACGAAGTCTACGTTTTTTTTTAAAAAATGAAGCTACTTTATATTCTGTGTGTAATGATTTTGACAACAATTTATAGTTGCGTTGCTGAAGAAGAAACAACTACTCAAGGTTCGGGATTAATTTGGAGACTAGGTACAGGAATAGGTAAAAAAAAATTATTTTTAAGACCATACATTTGTTTTAAATTTGTATCTACTAATGATTAAATTTGCACTAATTAATTACTGATTTTAGATCTACAGACAAAGATCTTTCCATGAAATATGCGATCTGAAAATTTTTGACTTTATAATTTTTAATTACAGGAAAGGTGATCTTGGGGGAAGTTGAAAAAGAAGTTGGTGTTAAATAAAAGAATTATCAACTCAAGCTGGTCATTCAGAAAAATCACAAAGTGTGAAAATAAAAGAATTTATGTAAATCAGTTATTATTTTTATTTTAGTACCTTTATCCTCTGGGATGTATTTTAAATAAATTTCTGTAATTTTTATATAAATTGATAGGTAAAAAATATCGGTGAAAAATTATAATATGGAATAAAATTATTAACTCAACCATTTTTTCTTGTTTTCTTATATCCTTATTATTATATAAATTAAGGGGGGGAAATTTCTATCTTAAAAATTTTCAAATGAAACATCGGAATTTTATCATTTTCGAATGAAATAAAAAATTTCAAAATAAAAAATGTAAAAATAAAAATTGTCAATATTGTTTATATTTTCGAGATTTTCAATGAAAACAAGGTAAATTTAAGCGATTTCAGAAGATTTCAAGGAATTTTTAAAAATTTAACAGTTTTCAAAAGAGATTTGAAGAGATTTGAAGGATTTTGGGTGATTATACACGATTTTAAAAGGTTTCAAAATATTTACAGTAAATTCATAAAATATAAAGAGATTTAAAAATAAAATTAAAAATAATAGAATTGTACATAATTAAAAAGATTTAAAAAGAATTCCAAAGGATTCAGAATAATTTAACGAATACGGAAGAATTAAAAAAAAATGTAAATAATACAAAATGAAAAAAATTCAAAAGAATTCTAAGCTGAACTTTACTGAATTAAAGATTTCGAAGATTTCAAATAATTTTATTTTAAGATTTAACGGATTTTAAAGAATCTCTTTTATTTTAAAACGAAAGTATTTAGAAACTGTTAAAAATATCCATTTTCAATTTCTTGGAAATTATAATAATTTAGTTTCGTGTTATTTTGCGAACTGTAAATTATATACAAATTTTTTTCAATACAAAAAATTGAAACGTCATTTGAAACGTCTTTATCAATCCATTTGTCAAGTTATTGCGCCTAAATAATTATTGAAGCTTTACTGATAAAGTAATTACAGTCTCATCAAGAAAATGTAACATACAAAGTTTTTAAGAGAATATAAAATTTCTACTTTCAGTCAAAAAAATAATTAAAAATCCAGAGACTGCACACAATTAAAAAATTTAAAATATTATATTTTTATACATTTTAGAATAATTTTTATGCTTTATTAATAATTAAAAAGAAATAATATTACTTTTTAATAATAATACATTTTTTATTAAAACTATTATCAATATTTTTCAATGTCATACTTTATAAATATTATGTTAATAATTATTGAGAATAGTATCTGATAAAAAAAACTAGGAACGTAAATTTTTCTTTGTAATCGCTCACGTTAAACTTTTTACCATAATATAAGTGTAGGTGAGGCTTATAAAAGGTCTGGGAACTTATTAAAAAAATTAGTAATAGAGAGGAAGAGGAAGACAATTTTTTCTTTCGTTATCTGTGTTATTAATTTTTACAAATTTAATTAAATTACCATGCGGAAAATATTTTCCATTTTCTGTCTAATGGTTGTATTATTATTGCTTGCAAATATTGCAAATGCAGGTGTAATTGATAAAACAAGTAAGATAATTTCATAATATTATTGTTATTACTATTAATTAATTTAAAAACTAAATATTTTTTTCTCAATTAACTTCTACTTGTTTCATAAAAAAAATAAAAACAAAAATTATTAGATCTGATGGGATCAAACTTTCATAAAATGAAAAAAAAAAATGACTGAAGTACCAAAGTTTTTAAATATTTCTTCTTCGTTTTCAAATTCTTCAAATTCTTCCGCACAAAACAAAATTCCCTCGATTTTTTTTATTAAAAAATTATTTTAGGACATGCTAAAAGTATTTAAAGAAAAATTCTGCCATTATAAATATATTTTAAAATTTTGTCCCATTAGATTAATTGATTTTAAATATTTCTAAATTCAAAAGCAACCAATAAATTATTATAGCAAAATTACTTCTTTAAATTTAAAAATTTTGATTTTAAAGACGTTTCTTTATTTATAATATTTTTTAAAATATAAAAACTAAAAACTCATCACCCTTTAATTTATTTTAATTGCAGAAGAATTAATACAGGATGGATACGATAAAGTGAAAGACGGAATACAGAACGGAATCGATACAGTAAAACATGAAGTACAGAGCGGAATCGATAAAGTAAAAGATGGAGTAAAAACTGTAGTAGACAAAGTTGGATAATAATAACAGGGCAAATTCTTGAAAAATTTGCAAAAGCTGAGAATCAAAATATTTTTTTCTCGTTTTCTGTTTTTTTATCACCATTACTCCTGCTAGTCTATAATTTTTCTTGTTATTTTAAAACTAAAATACATTTTCTTTATAGTCCAAAAATAAATAAATTCAGTAACGTTTAAATCAATTAAGAGTATTGGATCCAAGCTATAATCTGAAAATAGGATTTCTTTATTCTACATAACAAATATTATGACTAGAATTTTTCCCCTTTGTGAGTTACTCATTTTAAAAATATAATTATGAGTACAGAATGAAAAAATCTTTAATTTTAATATTTTTTATATAAAATGAAGAATTCTAATTATCAGACTAAATTTTTGATTCTTTTTTTTACACAAAAAGTATTAAAATAATAAAAATATATTTTTCACTCTACAGTCAAACTTCAATATTTTAAAAATAAATAATATTACAGAGCACAAAAATATCTGATTATAATATTTGTTAAGTAGAATGAAGAAATCGAATTTTCATATAAAAACAGATTCTCTTAATTCAAGAATTAAATAAAAAATTTTTAATATACATATAAATGTGTAAAAATAAAACTAAAACTGAGACGAAGGTATCAAAATAGCAAAATATCGTTTTAGTGTTAGGTTTATTTCGACATTTTAAGATGTATGGACAATTATTACATAATAATTTTATATAATGAGATTTCTCTTGGTGGTAGTTTTTCTTATGTCCCCACTAGCGTTCTCAGCTCTCCTGAAATCTTATACAACACTCTTTCACAAAAATGAAATACGTGCGCTCTTGATTATTAGTCATCAATTGAACGTTATTATTATTTTTTTTATCGTTATCGATATTATAATTATTACATTACCATTAATCATTATATATTACGATATAACGCTATAATTAAATTCCCCAAGTTTACTTATTTGTGAATTTTGACATAATGATAGAAAGTACATTATAATGCAGTGTATAGCCGCGAATATTGTACGGTAGGACTCATTTCCTTCTTCACGAACACTTTGGTCGCCTTTCTTATTTCCTTTATATTTTTTTTGCCTCAATCTTATTATTTTTCATTTTTTTAACTTTTATTCTATTTCCTTCGGAGACGGTAACTCGAAAAGGAATTATATAATTTTTAGAGTTTTATAATTTTCGATTAGAATCGAGATTCGAACCTTGTTCTCGAGCTACCGTAAATTATCGTTCCTCGAAAAAACCACACCGACTCGTTATTCCTATTTTTAAGCGCATTCTTAAAAGCTGCCCACCAGCAGGTCTTATCGCTTTTTTTTCTTTTCATTTGCGCACTCGTGGAAATGGAACTTTCCTCCAGATGAACGATTTTTCTTAAATTGTAAAAGTCAAATCGACTGTCTAACTAGTCGAAAATTCTTCACGACGATTCTTTGAATTTTTAACATTTGCCAACGAAAATACAAACTTGTCTTCAATTTATTTTCAAATCTGAAAAAGGATTCTCAACTAAGAGTTTTACTGGAGAACTTCAGAATTCAGGGGTCTTTTAAATTATTGTGCGACTTCAAGAGCTTCAATTTTTTAATTGCAAACTCAAAAGCCTTTAAGCTCGAAGTTTTTCAATTCATATCATATATCATATCCAAAATTTTAATTCTAATCGAAATTTACAATTTTTTCTTTAAAGGATTTTATTTGAAAAGCCTCTAAAAATGGTAAAACTTTCGAATTTAAAATCGCCAGTTCAAAGCAAAGGAATTTAAAAACGATCATTTCGATCAAAATCCAAAAGCTCAAATTTCAAAGTTGAAACTCTTTCAAACTTGAAAGCTTAAAGACTTCAAGGTCTCTAAATTTAAAAGCTCGTCTTTAAATTCAATTCCGAATTAAGGACGTTGGATCCAAGAAATGACACAAAGTGAAAAAAATATGTAAGTTAAATACTTTTTCCGTAAAATGAAGAGACTGAATTTTGAGATTACGTTTTGAATTCTTCCTTTTAAGGGAAAAGTATTCAAATTACCATTTTTTTCGCTGTCTCTAAAAGAAGTAGATATACAGAGCCCCTGAATTAAAAAAAAACTAAAAAAAAAAAATTAAAAAAAATTTTATAGAACAATTTTTAAGTATAAATTTCAAAAAAAGTTTGAATTTTGAATCTCTCGGAATCGTCACTCGTAGAAATAGATGTGAAAAGCCCTCTCGGTAATCGTGAATATAAACTAGAGATGGGTCTCGATTCTGGCGTAGGTGCGTTGTTCATTTTTTATCGAAAATGCATTTAAGCAGCGTTGTCTCGTTGCCATCACGTTAAAATTAAAAAATAAGCACAAACGCTTCCTCATGCAACGGTAGGGTTGTAAATGTAATTTTAATTGTAATGGTAATTGTACAAACGTGCGTTTAGTAAATGCGTTACACTCCCTTTTTTCGACTATGTGACTAGAGACACGATATAGGTACTTAGGTACGACTTAGGTGTAGCGATTTGTATACTTATACCTTAACTTTTTCTCCTTTTAATGATAACGCTACGACTGTTTCTTTGCATTAAGTTATAATTTTACAACAATATGGCAACCGGAACAAGAATATCGGATCCTCCGGAAAAATCGATTCCCTTCTGCTCGCAAAATCCCGAATTTAAGAATGTCAAATACAAATTCTAACTTCAAAATTTAATTCCCTATTTTACTCAACAATTATTAATACTAAATTTCTTTTCGCTCTGTAGGCGTTATCTATCTTAATCTGGAAATGTTTACTTTTAATACTTTTTGTGAAAAACGAGGAATTCAAAATTAAATTAAAAATTAAATTTTTCATTTTACTCAAAAAGTATTAAAATTACAGACTTTTTCGCTCTATACTCATAATTATATTTAAAAAATGAGCAACTATACAGAGCGAAAAAATATCAAGTAAAATGAAGAAATGGAATTTTAAATTAAAACTGTTCCAACGACCTTAAAGAATATTTCAAAATTACGAGGAGGAATTTTACAAAAGAAAGGAATCGTTTTTCGAAAATCCTGGGGAATATAATACTAACGGTAGTAATACAATAAAAGTAGTACAATTAACAGACTCAAATAGGTCGTCAAAAGACTTGAAAATTATTTTTTCGAAAGAAATAAGCGACAGGCTCAGCTCAGAAGAAATAATTTTCAAGTCTGATTCGAGTCGACCTGTAATTGATAATTTTGAAAACGACAAATAAGATTTCACGACGGTGACACCGATATCGAAAGCAAGGAAATCGACTTACAAACATGATTATGGAAAGAGTCACACCTCACAGATTACAAAAGGGACGTAAGTCGTATCGAAGAATTGAAAATGCATTAAATAGACAAACGTGACTTCCATATTCCAACATGATGAGTGAAAAAGTGTTAGGGACTCGACTAGATGAATTATTTGTATTAAAATTTAAAAATTAAGAACTAAAGGCGAGCTATCTAGACAAAGGGGGTAGGGAGGCGGTGCTGAGTGCAAAAATTGGACAAGAGAATATATTCGCAGTAGAAAATGTACATTCTCGAAAGGATCGCGGGACTTACGACTCTTTTGTTATAATAGTACGTACAAAATCACACGTTAGCATGGTTATTCCTCAAATTCGCAATAACTGCCGTTCCTTAAATTCACTGGATTATTTCGTCAAGTATACACAGAAACATTACTTAGCTTCTTAATTTAATTTCATTTAATGTTAATTATATTTATAAGTAATAACGCAATAAACCGTAGACTTAGAAATATACTCTCACGTTCTAAACTTTCACTCAATTTCGTTCACTCGCTCACATTCTCGCTTCTCTTCTATCCGAGTTTAATAACACAAGTTATATCTTCAGCGTCCTGATATCTCTCAACAGATTCGCGAGGAGAAATCCGAAATTGAATTCTTCATTTTTTAGAACTGGACCCAAGTGCAAATTCTGGACCAAGGATAAATTCTGTCTCCTCATTTTATCCAACAAATATAATAATTAGGTATATTTTCGCTCTGTAGGCATATACTTTTTCAAAATAGAAGTGTGGGTACAGAGCGATAAAATGTTTATTTTAAATATTGTTTTTTTAATAAAACGTGGAATTTGAAATATAATCTCAAAATTACAATTTTTCATTTTAGAAAAAAAGTATTAAAATTAGACAATTTTTCGCTCTGTATGCATATTTCTATTTAAAAAGTTAATAGAAATATGCATACAGAGCGAACAAATATCTACTTATAATACTTGTTAAGTAAAATGAAGAAATCGAATTTTTAAAATAGAACCTAACTATTAAATTCGATCTTTCCATTTTATTTGAAAAATATTACAATTGAACATTTTTTCTCTCTGCAGTGAAAAGTGGAACTCATTTTTCAAATCTAAATATATTTACAGAGCGAAAAAATCTCGAATTTTAGTTTTGTATAAAATGAAACGATTAAATTCTGAGATACGCTTTTCGAAAAAATAAAATTAAGCATTTTTTCCCTCTGTACGTACATTTCTATTTAAAAAGTGAATAGCGCTCAACATCGAAAAATTTTATAGTTATAATATTCATTAAGTAAAATGAGGAGATAGAATTTAAGTTCTAATTTAAAAAATGAAGAAAGCAAATACAAATTCTCATTCGAGTTGTCACTATCTAGATAAGTTTATACATTTTACCCATCCTGTTTAAAATTTGAAAGCGCTTCTCATGTCGCCGACTAGAATTGAAAGGCGTCGACAACACAGTCGATCGTCCCGAGATCAAAAATCGGATTGATGAGATAACAATTTCGATTTCTGAATCCACGAGTAATCGAGTCTCGCGCGTTCGCAACCTTGACTAATAATTATCTCATGCATCTTGGCACGCAATATTTGGTTCATTTATTTGCATTTTTTACGCTTTATATATAAATATTTACTTCTACCGTAGTTTGTTCGCTAAACGACTCCGGTATTCGACAGCCATTATTTTTTAAAAATTAATCCTTCCATCTCGAATTTGTCCAAGTTTTTCGACAAAGACGAGGATTTTTTATTTCTCGGTTGCTGAAAGCTCGCGAATCAGTTTAAATTCGAAAGTTTGACATTGATCCTCTAAATAAAGACGTAAAGTCGACGGCTAATTAAATTTAAAAAATCGATAACCCTAGTGCACAATAAAAATGTAATTTTTTCTCAAATGTTACATTGTACATGTCTATTGTAAGGTCCCATGTGAGCTTTACGTTCTCGTATCTCTTTTTTTTTCCACCCTCATTTATACACTCATTCACTCAAGTCTCGTTTTTCGTACCTGCCACCAAGTCTTCGTTCCTCTTTTATGCTTCGAATGCGAAGGTATTTTCGACACACTCGTAAACGAAAAAAATAACATAGAAAAATAGGATCTCAGGGATGTCCGGCGATCGCAAATCGCTTGTGAGTCTGCGCGTAGGTGCGTTTTTTTTTGTTCTTGTGTGCGTAACAATAACGAAAATATATAAGGTCTTGTGCGCAATGAGAATTGAGAAAATTTGAGAATTTATTTAGTGTGCCAAAAAAAAAAACGACGGCGGGAGGTACAAGTTAGAAAATGAGAGCTTTTCTGAAACGAAATATAAATATCAAAGCGAATAAATTTTAAAGCTTCGACACTAAAAACGATCAAATATAATTGAGTTGAAGTTGCAGACGTCTAGTCTGATGAACTTTTTTTTTTTTATTTTATACATTTTCATCAGAGAATGTATTAGATTTTATTTTAACATTTATTGGATTGAGAATATCAAAAAAATTTTCCAAAACTATTTTATTTTTATTTATTTACTAGCAGAAATTTACTCGTCATTTCCTGAGATTTTAAGGAATTTCAAGTGACTTTTAGTGATTTTTTTAGGGAATTTCAAGACAGGTTGAGGATTTTTAAAGATTTTCAAGAGTTTTCACTAGATTTTGAGGGATTTTTAAAAGAGTTTGAAAGAGCTATGGGATGTTATCTATGTTATCTATATTCCAGAGATTTCTATAGATTTCACAAGACTTCAAGACATCTTAAAGTATTTCATCAGATTTTAAGTGACTTTAAGGAATTTCAATGGATTTCAAAAAAATTCAAAAAAGTTTAATGATTTTCAAGAGATTTTAAGGCGTTTAAAATGATTTTAACAAAGTTTAAGAAATTTATTCTAATGTTTAAGAAATCAAATTAAATCTTCTAAAATCAATTAAAATTACTTGATATTTTTTAAAATGTTTTGAAATCTTGTGAAATCTTAGCATCTTAAAATTTTTTAAAATCCTTTAGTCTTTTTATCCCTTAAAATTCCTTAAAATCACTATAAATCTCTTGAAATTCTATCAAATCTCTTAAAATCCCGGGAAACACCGGGTAAATTTTTTCTAATAAATAAATCAAAATTTTTTGTTTAGAGAACTTTGGAAATATTTTTTTTTTGTGATATTTTTAATCTAATAAATGTAAAAAAGTATCGTCTGAAACTTCAAACCATTCCAAATGTCTAAAGCTTCAAATTCGAAGGCCTTGAAGATATTCTTTCTATTTCGAAGAGAGAAGTCGTCACAAAAAAAGTAAAATTTACTCTCCCTACGCCGTGACTTTTCAATTGTTCACACTGTTTAACTGTGCCATTTTTTGTGCACGTAGAACTAAAGGTGCGTATCCATTAGGTACGTCGTGAAATTGCAGAGTCTCGACTTTACGCTGTCGACGGCGAACCCTGATCCACTCGCCTTTACTTCGGAATGAATCGAATTTTTTCTGGGACTCTCACGAATGTTGGCCTGCGAAGTGTCTTTTAAAAAAATGCAAATCTGGGTCCATCGTTAGGTGTGTAATGGAATAAGCTGGGCCTAACTTTCGTAAGAGGAGCGCTTCCTCTTTTCTTCTTTTTTTTTTACTTCTTCTTATAATTCTTCTTCTATTCTTCTTCTTCGGCTTATAATTCTTCTTCTCTTCTTCCCCTTCGGCTGGCTCTCGTTTCTTCTTTTTCAACAATTGTAATCTTCAAATACAAAGTTTGAATTCTAATAATCATTTAGAGTTTCCAGGGATCGTGGATTTGTCATGGGATCAGGATTTTTAAGCGTTTAGAAGTATCACCTCGTGCCAGTGGCTCCTGTTCTCTGGCACGATTCCGTTACTGGTACTTTCTTGACATCCTCGAGCGGTAAAGTATGCTGTATCCTAAATCAGAGATGAAATGAGAGAGACTTCTGACCCGGAGAAACTTCGTTCGTCCGCGTCCGGCAGCATCTTCATCTTCTTTTTCTTTTTTATCTTCTTTAACTTGTTTATCATCTTTTTGTTCGCGCTTAATATAGTGTGTAGAATTAACCTAATAGAGACCGCAGCCACGCAAATTGTTCGCGATAATAACGTCTGTGACTGCATCGAACACGAATTGAATGTTATTTGTGTCGGTGGCGCAGGTCATGTGGCAGTAAATCTCTTTCGTAGTCGACTTGTTCTTCGCCTCGAATTGCGCTTGGATGTAAGCGGCCGCCTCGCCATACTCCTGGGCGCCTGAAAATTAAAAAATAAATTTTTTTAATTTACTAGAATGTCATTCTATATATCTTTTGTCAGTAATTTATGCTTCAGATAATTTTAAAAATTCTTATGGTAAAATATCTTAATCTTCGATAATTTAATTTTATGAATAAATTATTGAATGAATTCAAAATATTTTAAATTTCCAGAAATTTAGAAGATTTCAAGTGATTCCAAAATATTTGAAAGAAATTCAAAAAGATTGCAAGACTTTTCAAAAGATTTAAAAGATTTTTACGATTTAAAAGAAATTTTTAAAAAATGTAAATTATTTATAAAGGTTTCAAAAAATTAAAGAAATTTAAAGAGATTTCAAGAGATTTAACAGATTCTACAGAATCCGAAAACATTTCTTATCTTTTCAAATTACACTTGAAAATCTTGAAACACTTTTGAATTTTTTTAAGTTCCTATAAATAACTTGAAATCACTTAAAATCTTTTGAAAACCCTCTAATTGTAAAATTCTTTAATATTACTTCAAATCCCATAAAATATTTAAAAAAATTTTTTAATTATTTGAAAATAATTAAACTATTTTAAATATTTATTAATTTTATTGAAATTCCTTTAAAATACCTGAAAATCTCTGGAAATTCCTTTAAATTTTTTTAAATCACTCAAAATATCTTGAAATCTTTTAGAAAGTCTTGATATCTTTGAAATCTCTTGAAATAATAATATTTAACAAATGAGGAGTTTACACAGAATAAAAAATTCTAGTTACAATGTTTGTTAAGTGAAATGAAGAAATCGAATTTTAAATATCCACTTTCAAATATTTTAAAATTTTAATAAATAAAAGTTCATTTTTTAGATGAAAAGACTGAGACTTGGCCATATCTGTATTTTTAAATTAATTTCATATTTTAAGGGAAAAATAAAAATTGTAAATAATTAAATTTTGATTTCGTGTTAAATGTTTAAAGGTCAAATTCTAAAGACATTCCTAAATTTTAAAAAAATCTGAATTTAAAAGTTCCACAATTTGACAATCAAATTCAATTAAAATTTCACAAAATTGGGGAATATAACATAAAAGATTAAATGGAATGAACAAATCTGATTTTTGAATTGGAATTAAAAAGATTTGGAAATTTAAATCCTTGAGATTAAAAAGTTTTACAAATTTTTTTAAAAAGCTAAAATTTGTAAGACATTTTCCTTGGGTTTACTCAAAGCTTAAACTTAGCTGAAATAATCGTAAAAACGGAAAAAATATGGTATAAAAACAGTTTGTAATAATATTCATAGGAAATTCTCCTTTAAAAAAATATCTAAGAATATCTTTCGGTAAATATAATTGTCAGGAGAAACGATAACAAACATAAATAATAATCGATACGCTCTTATTGCTTTTGTTTAATAAATCTGCAAGCAGATGCATTACGCTCGTTTTTCATTGGAATCAAGTTATCATTTCTGACAGGAAAAAAATTAGTATTGATCTATCAACTCTACTTTGGAATATCACTTAATTACCAAGAAAAAATACTTTCTTGAAAATCGGACTCATATCTTTTAAATGTTTTCCCTTTCTAGAAAATAAAAATTTCAAATTTTCCAAAATAATAGAAATAAATGTAATTTTCCTATTTTAATTTTAAAGATATTGGATCCAAGTTCTAATCCCAAAATTTTAACTCTTCATTTTACTTGACAAAAATGATAGGTATTTTTTCTTTCTATAGCATTATTCTTTTTAGAAATATAATTATATTGCCACAGAGCGAAAAAATGTTTGCTTTTGAAAAATTTTGCGTAAAATAAAAAATTGGTCATCTAATCTAATTCGTTTAAATATTTTTCTTATTCTGTATTTGTTTTTAATCTTTATTTTTAAATATTAAATATTTAAATATTGAGAAAAATAAAAAAACAAAGAAAATTAATCGTTAAGGGTGTTGGATCAAATAAAAATAGTCTAATAGAAGATTTTAGTTTTATAAACCCTTTATTTTAAAATATTCTTTTAGATTTTAAACGTTTAACGATCCAACTTATAATATCAACATTCAGTCCATGTTCTAACTTTAAAATTCGATTTCCTCATTCTACTCAAAAATATTGTAATTAGATATTTTTCGCTCTGTAGCGCTATTCATTTTTTGAATAGAAATATGTGTACAGAGTGAAAAAATATCTAGTTATAATATTTGTAAAATAAAATGAAGAAATCAAATTTTGAGGTTTGAATTTGGATCCAACACCCTTAACTTTAAAATAAAATCAAAAACGTTTTATTCTCAATTTTAGAAGACAGTACAATCTTTATTTTTTAAAATGATAAATTATAAATGATAAGTTATAAATAATAAATTGTAAATAATAAATAATAAATAAGAATAAAACTAAAATACTCACCAGCGTATTCGGGGAAGCAAATAGTGAGAGGAGATTTGCGAATTTTCTCTTCGAAGAGATCCTTCTTGTTCAGGAAGAGGATGATCGACGTATCCGTGAACCATTTGTTGTTGCAGATGGAGTCAAATAGCTTTAGACTTTCTTGCATTCGATTCTGCGTCCAAAAATAAAGAAACTTGTTAGGAACATTTCATCACAGATGGAATAAAACTCCACATTTTTGTAACCCCAGAAAGTATCTCTTAGCAATAATTTTTCTCTGCAACGTTACTTTTTGAGATATCAAAATGAAAATTTATAAAATTAAAGAAAATATTCTAAGGTACGTTTATCTGATCCTAAATTTGTATTAAAATAAAAAAAAATTTCAAAATAATTTTTTTTTATAAATGTAAAAATTTAGGACCAGATAAACCTTAATGCTTTAACTTTAATTTTAGAAATTTTCAATTTGATATCTCAATAAATTTAGAAGTAACGTTGCAGAGAAAAAAATATCGGTAATCTAGGGATTGGGTGGCCTTAAAAACTATTTTTTTCCTCTTGAAAAATAAGCTTCTACATCACTATAAACCTATTTTTCTAGCTCAAAGTACTTTAAATGAATTATAAACAATAAATAAAAAGTGAATTGAATAAAAGATCTGCTCTCTTCTAAATGAGAAAAATAACCGATACGTTCCAGAGTCAAAGATCAGCAAAAGCAATTCTTCATTAATTAATAATTTAATAAGCTTAGGAAATACAAAAAAAAAACTCACTGAAATTGATGATAGAATATTCTTAGTTTTAAATATTTTTGTGACGAGTTATTGAAGTTAATGAAGCAAATGGAAATGTGGGGTTTTTATTTTTTAATCAGATGCTAAATGGAAACATTTTTAGAATTGTAACACCAACTGCTAAAGATTTTAGTGTCAATTGACTTTTTGACACGAGGAGAGAAGTGAACGTGTTATAAAATTTGCTCTCGGATCAAAACGAAACCATCCCACGTGCTGTGACCCAAACAATTGATCCCTTCTTACGTGAAGGCTCGAGTCATTCTTGATTGTTTCTAGACTCTTTGTCTACAATTTGAATTCGTCATCGTAATTCATTCATAAAATTCAATCAAGTGACTGCTGAAGAAAATTAAAGAAATTATTTTTAAATTGAAGCGTGTCAAATAACAATTCAAATTGTAAATTCAATCAGAATTTTTAATTAGAAGCATTACAGATTTAATTGAGCATTTTCCAGTTGAAAGAGAATGTAATTCTAAAATTTTTTAATTAGAAGAGTTTGAAATTATAAAATTCAAAATTGGAAGTGTTCTAATTTCAGGACTTTTCATTTCAACCATTTTTAATCATTTTCTGAAATGTGAAAGGAATAATTACTGTATCTTTGAAATCCTTTATTTTTAAGGAATTTTGGACGCTTTTTAATATGGACGCTTTCATTATTTTGGTTCCCCATTAATTTTGAACCAATCTAAAATGTAATTATCTTTCCAGGGATTATTTGAAGAGCGTTGAAATCAATTTCTGAAATTAAAATTCGATTCCTCATTTTATTCAACAAATATTATGATTAAATATTTTTTCGCTCTGTAGTATTATTCACTTTTTAAATAGAAATATGCTTACAGAGCAAAAAAATGCATAACTTTAATACATTTTTTGTTAAATGAAAAGAAGAAATTTCAACGTTGGATTTAGAATTCTTCGTTTCACACAAAAAATATGTATTTAAATTTTACATTTTTTCGTACTATATGGAAATTTCTATTAAAAAAATGAATAGCAAAACAGAGTGAAAAAATATTTAATTATAATATTTGTAAAATAAAATGAAGAAATCGAATGTTGTTAGAACTTGGGTCCAACACCCTTAATTCAAATTTGAAATAATTTCAAATAATGAAAAGTGGAAAATGTTAGCTTACGAAAAAGTATTATAAGAAAGAAATTAAGAGTGTTGGATTCAAATTATAATAAAAAATTATATCTTCATTTTATTCAAAAAATATTTTAATTATATAAATTTTAGCTCTGTACGCATTTAAAAAATTTATATTTTAAAATTTCACTGTAGAGCGAAAAAATATATAATTATAATATTTCTTAGAACTTACAATTAGATTCAACGTCCTTAAATACGTTTAAAATTTTCTATATCGAGATTTGCAGAATACAATTACTCGAACAATAAATCTTTAGAGTAAAGAGTTGTAGGTTCCGGAAAGAGAACTTCAGATGGCATCAAGAAACAGGTGGTAGCGATTAACGATGTCAACGAATGTAGTTACCATTATACTACATATCTATTTCACAGCTCAAAAATAAATTGTAGTCGTAAATTCAAGGTGCACTAGTTCTGGCAAATCACTACTGGCTACTCTAATTCTTCATTTTACTCCTTCTACATTCACAACAAAACTAAACAAGTTCATTGACAAATTTCTCAAAATAAATGAAATCAGATCAACTTTAAAGCTAAAAATTTGAATTTTCGATTTTTAAAGGAAATTCAAAAAGTTGTTATGCCTATACCTTCTCTGATGAGAATGTAAAAATAAATTTAAAAAGTGCTTAATAAAATTTGATTAAAAACTAGAAATGGAGGTGCGATAAAAAATATCTAGAAAAAAGACTTACAACGAAAAGAAAAACCGTCTGCTTATAAGCGATATTTTTTTACAATATGGGTTTAAAAATAATTCTAAATTGAAGAAATTTTCAAATTCCTCGTACTTCCCAATGCGAAGACAATTCATTTTGAATAGTTTCAATTTATAAATCATGGTTTCTATTTCAAAACAAAGACTTACTAAATTAAAAATTTTAATTTTGTAAAATTTCTTTTTTTATTTAAGAATGGTGGACCCAATTACTATTCTTCATTTCACCCAATAAATATTACTAGATATATTTTAACTCTGTAGACATACTCTTTTTCAAATTAGAATTGTGGCTACAGAGCGGAAAATGATTTAGTTTCAGTACTTTTAACACAAAACGAATTTTAATTTTAATTCGAATTATAGACTCAAAATTCAATTTTTTCCTTTTACGAAGAAATATTAAAATTAGGCATTTTTTCGCTCTGTACCCACAATTTAAAAAATAAGTACCTCTACATAGCGAAAAATACATAATTCTAATATTTATCAAGTAAATACCCTTAAAGAAATGATTTTTTCAGATATTTAGCGCTTTTATTTCAAATGTAAGAAGTGACCAGCTTATTCGCACGAATCGGGCGCTGGCCCTGTGATCGATCGCAGAGTCTAATCCGGAAGAGAAATTCCGTTTTCCGCTCACAGAGACGGTAATTCGATTCGTTCCAAGTTACTCGAGAAAGACGAATCGTGCAGGTTTTATCGCTAAAGATCGATCGACTACAAAAAGTCGTGGTCCTCAAAAAACTGTCCTTCGACATTTATCGATCGAAAATACATTAGGAATTTCAAATATCTTGTAAATTATCATATAAATAGAAAAATGAAAAAAATCCCTAGAAAAAGAAATTAGGAAATTAAAAAATTCTTTGTTAAATATAAGAACAGAAAAAAAGAAAAATTTTTCATGGAACTAACCGTGGTTTCGTCCTCGTGCAGGACTTGATCGTATTCGGACATAGCAACACAGAAAATAATCGCAGTCACATCCTCGAAGCAATGAATCCATTTTTTACGCTCACTCCTTTGACCACCGACGTCAAACAATCTGAAAAAAAAAATAATTCGTTAGAACAGATCAACTTCACTCTTCTTTTAAGGGTGTTGTATTCAAGTTCCAATTAGAAAATTCGATTTCTTCATTTTATTCAAGAAATATTATAACTAGATATTTTTTCGCTCTGTAGCACTGTTCAGTTTTTAGATAGGAATATGCATACAGAGCGGAAAAATATTTAAATATAATATTTGTTGAACAAAATGAGGAAATCGAATTTTAAGTTTAATGTTCAAACATCAGAGTTTACTTTCTTCATTTTACTCAAAAAATATTATAACTAGATATTTTTTCACTCTTTAATAGTTTTCTTTTTAGAACTAAATGTTTGTCTATATAGTGAAAAAATATTTGATTTTAATATTTTTTGCGAAAAACGGGGAATTTGAATTCTGACCTTGAAATTTTAACTTTTCGTTTTACGCAAAAAATATTTAAATTATAAACAACAAGGAAATTAAAAGCTGAGAATTGAAAAATTGTCTGTAGAATTTTTTTTTTTTTTTGTGAAAAATGAAAATATGTTCATGATTTTGGTAATTATTTTGGTGAATTGTATGGAAGAATGACTACGTGCTTCGTTTAGCATGACCGAACAAGGAACACCCTAAACGTCGTTAACAATGCTGATTGTGCAGCTTGTATTGTACAATGCCTCCGACAAAGTGGCTAATTTCATTTGCTATAGTGTTTCCATATATTCATCCGCCTCGAATATTTTGCTTATTCTGGGTCTATTTTCAACCTTCATTTTTCACTGAATATAAAACTCAAAATTTAATATCATAAACAATTTTCTGAGCCTATTCTCCCCATTTAAATATTTTTAAAAATAAAGAAAAAATTAAAAAAAAACTACATATTAACGGTGTTGAATCAAATCAAAGTAATCTGATAGAAGATATTAAATTTATAAACGCTTATTTAAAAATATTTTTCGAGATTTGAAACATTTAACGATCCGCTATAATCTCAAAATTCCAATTTTTATTTTATTTAAGATTTTTGGATCCAAGTTCTAACTTCGAAACTCAATTTCCTCATTTTACTCAACAAAGATTATAATTAGATATTTTTTCGCTATGTAGTGCTATTAATTTTTTGAATAGAAATATGCGTACAGAGCGAAAAAATATAAAATTTCAATACTTTTCGTGAAAAATAAAAAAATGACATTTTGGTTGAAATTCGAATTTTTCGTTTTATACAAAAAGTATTCAAAAATAATATTTTTTTGCTCTACAGCCACACTTCTATTTTCGAAAAGAGTATGTCTACAGAGCGAAAATATATCTAAATACAATATTTGTTGAATAAAATGAAGATATTGAAGATATTCGTTGAGTAAAATGAAAATTATGGAATTTTCAGACTAAAACTTGCAACAGACTTGGAAAATTATTTTAAAATAAAAAAATTTCGATACTTTCAAAATTGGGACAACCTTAAATTAATTTTAATTGTCATTACAATTTAATTCAACATTTCTTTATTTATTTTACAAAACAAACTGAATTAAATTCAATTTAGGTGCTTTGAAAATTGCACAATTTTTATTTCGACTCCTCTATTTTAGATTTAATGTGAGATTTTGAAAAATTAATCCAAGTTGGATTTGTTTTTGAAAAATCTTCATCTGGTCTAGAAAATGACGAGTAATTTAAATAGGGATGAAAATGTATGACATGTTCTTGACATCGTGGACAGTTTTTCAGAAAAAAAAACTGAGATCTCGACGTTATGATAGTGTCTCTTCCTCTTTAGAATACACAAACTTTGTAAAACGACCCACATGTACCAGCAAAGCACAGCAAAGAAAAGTTACTACACAGTCGAGGTCATTACTCGTCGAGGTAGATCTTTTTTCGCCCAAATGAAACATAAACACGAGTTATTTTCTCTTTTTAAATATTTTTTACTATAAAATTGAACCTGAATTCAACACTTTTAAAAGAACCAGAATTTGCAAAATGTTCTAATTTATTTGGATTTAGGCTTGCAGAATAATTATTAAGATTGAACTGAACTTATTTTGTCAAAATTAAAGAGTGAAAAATGAGAGAAATTCAACTTTAAAAACGCCTTAATTTAATTCTAACTTGTAAAATAATTTTAATTTTAGAGGCTCCAAATTTTGAAGCTCTAAAACTTGTATATTTCAAATTTAAAGTGACCCGGATTTTTAAGACATTCAAATTTAAAATATGTATGGTTCAAAACTCGATTGCAGTTAAGGAATTCGGAAGGATTCAAATTTTTAACTTTAAAAAATTCTTATAATTAAAAAAATAAATAATTAAAAATTAAGAATATTCAAGTAAAATTGTTAAAACACTTGAAAGTGTTTTTAAACATCAGTCTTAAAGCAGAAAATCGACTCATGATGAATCAAATCTTTATCTTTATGGTTTATTTTTTATTTTTATACAATAATAAATTTTTTTACTTACTTAAAATTAAGATTTTTGAAGGAAAAGTGAACTTCGACAATTCCGGTCGTTTTCACTCGAGTTCTAAGAATATCTTGTTCGGTAGGTTGATACTCCCTCGCACCTAATCGATCCAAATCGTCGAGGAAGCTGTAAAATAAAATATTAATTAAAATACAATTTAAAAATATATATACATATAAATATGTTAAGTAAATAATAAATAATAATAGCCTTATTTTTTCAATTATTACAGAATTTTCTGTATTATACTATTATATATAATATATAATTAATCTGAATGAATTCGAGGCTAATCCTAATCAACTTTTCAATCCGGATCAATCCGAAAGAACCCGACGCTAGTCCGAATTAATTCGATTGAATCCGCGGCCAATCCGAGCCTATTTTTTAACCCGAATCAACCGAACTTTCAAAACAAATTAATACAAAACTCGTCGGAAAAAAATTTTTAATCCGAATCAATCACAATGAATTGGATCTCGAATTCATTCGGATTGAATCCGACAGGAATTTTTTATTTGATGTCGGATTGACTGAAATTCATTCGGATTGAATCGGGCAGGAATTTTTTATTTGATGTCGGATTGGCTCGTATTCATTCGGATAGGATTCCTGCAGAAAAATAAAAATGAAAATCTTTTTTATCATTTTAAATCTCAAGTCTTTAATATTTTGTCCAATCATTACGAAATTTCCGTATTATTATATGTATTTCATAAATAATTATTTCAAGTTTCTTAGGGGTGAGATTCAATTTTTCTAGTTCGACTTAATTTTTTCAGAAATACAGACAACCTTTGAAGGTGTGTACTCGCACCTTCTAGGTAAGAGAGTTGCTTTGAATTCAGTTTTTACGCTCTGCAGTGACCTCAAAAAATATTTAAGCCCTCAACGTCGCCACTACTGCGCCCACACTCCCGTGTCAAGTACGCAATATCGATTTTGCTCAACCCCACGATTCAAGATTAAATAGCTTTTCCAGACTAATATTTTCCAGCCAGAAAAATCGTATCTTTCAAAAAACGATGATATATCGAATACAGTTCAATTTCATTTTCTATAAACTGAAGCTCCTATTCAGCCCAAAAGGACGTTTCAATGATTGATACAGGGAAATCAAAGAAGCCTCTCATTTTCTGCCAGGCAAATGTCGAAGGAGTGGAAATATTTATTAGAAACCAAATTTATTCAGCCTTCTCAATTTCAAAGGTGACAAAAATTGGAAGATTTTGTTGTAAGAAGCTTTTAAAGGATATTTTAAAGAAATTTTTTTTCCAATTTTTCGCACGAATTGGACTGATTTTTTATATGATTATTTTGCGGCTATAGGAAATTAAGGGCGTTGAACCGAAGTTCTAACAAGATTCGATTTCTTCATTTTACTCAATAAATATTATAATTAGATATTTTTTTTCTCGGTAGCGCTATTCACTTTTTAAATAAAAATATGCATACAGGGCAAAAAATTACATAATTTTAATAATTTGGAAAATGGAAAAAATGGAATGGAAAATGCAAAAAAAAAAAAAAAATTTAGGTCAGATTCCTAATTCTACGTTTCATAAAAAATTACCGAAATAAAAAAATTTTTTGCTCTGTAAGTAAGTTTATATTTTAAAAAAGCAAAATTCTTCAAACTCGAATAAAAATCGTATACGAATGAATCAGAGCGAATCCGAAATATTAATCCAAATTAATGCAAATTAACCCGAAGCCATCAATCAATCCGAGATTTAATTGAAAATTCGGATTTGGTCGAATTCACTCGGATTATAATAAAAATTCAGATAGATTTTGAATATTCATTCGGATAGGATTTCCACATTCTTTAGTAAAATAAGTGAGACTAATTATTTCCAGAAATAATAAATATACTAATAATATATAAATAACAACTATAATTTTAGTAAACTTGATTTCCAGTAAATTATGAAAATTATTTGCATTCGAGATCATTGAGAACCGTCGGAAAAATTTCAAGTGGCTCAACCTACGTTCGCGTACGTTGGTCGCAACAAGTAGTTCCTACCTGATGATATTGCTAATTTGATCGCCTATCGCGAAATTGAGAATTCCTGAAATTGAAGTTTTCCGACATTAAAAATTCCCCAAATTTTTGTTTAAAATTTATTTTCAAAACACTTTTGTTCAAAATTTCTCTTAAAAATTTCGAAACAAAATTTTGCAAATACATTTTAAACAAAAATTTCGGGAATTTTTAATGTCGGACAATTTCAATTTCGAAAATTTTAAATTTCAGTATTATTTTTTTTTTCGGGAATTTTCTATTCGTGAAATTTTTAATTTCGATAATTTTCTGTTTTGGGAATTTTAAATTTGGGTTTTACATGATCCCGAATTGTAAATAAAATTTTTTCATAAACTAGTTGAGTTGAACAAGGGGCCGTCCTTAAATTACGTAAGGTTTTTAGGTGGGGGGGGTAAGCATTTTTCTATGCTGACCTTACGTGGGAGGTTCGTGGTCAAAAAACTTTCTTACGTAAGATTTTTTCCTTTTTGAAAATCACTGAAAATCAAATTTAAATATAATGTTATATTTCATGTAATTTTTTAATCTCTCCTTTATAGTAATAAATGTTCGTTTGAAAAGAGTCGACGTTTTTATATTGTCTCACACGACAACATTAAGACAAAATTTATTCGAAAAAAATTACGTAAGATAAGAGGTGGGGGGGGGGTTCAAAACTTACGGACCCTTACAGAGCGGGGTACGTGTGTAAAAATTCCAGAAAACAGCCTTACGTAATTTAAGGACGGCCCCCAACTAAATTACAAATTTTACGTGTATTCGAACTAATTAAACTTACAATTAATAATATCTAAATTAAAAATTCAAAATAAAGAAAGCAGTAGGGAGTTAACTAAAAATTACAAAAAACACCTACTGATAGCAAAAATAAAATAAAAATAGCAACCTATCTTTTTGGAATTATGCTTCTTTTTCCAAATAGGGAATTTTTTATTTACAATATTTGTTCAAAATGAATGTAAATTTCTATCATATTATAGAATTATAAAAAATTAAAATAAATAAATGAATAATAATTATTTATAACATTATTGATTCAAAATAAAAGTTCCTCAAAATTAAGGGCATATAATACTTTACCATAAGAGCAATTTAGTTTACCCCATTATACATTCATAATAATAAATATTTGTAGCTAATAAGAGTCAATAAACCTTCGCCTCATATAGACAAAGGTTTATTGACTCTTATTAGGTAAACTAAATTGCTCTTATGGTAAAGTATTACATGCCCTTAATCTAAATTTAAGATTTAAGGCCATGTAAGACTTACCCGATCCCTATCTTACCGATATTGTTTTCTCTGCAACGCGACGTCTACATTTATTAAGGGCATGTGATACTTTACCATAAGAGCAAATTAGTTAAACCAATTATCCATT
Organism: Synergus gifuensis; assembly: GCA_904066015.1. Classification (NCBI taxonomy): domain Eukaryota; kingdom Metazoa; phylum Arthropoda; class Insecta; order Hymenoptera; family Cynipidae; genus Synergus; species Synergus gifuensis. The sequence goes on along the minus strand of CAJFCO010000106.1, from coordinate 1,136,977 downwards.
CATAATAATAAATATTTTTAGCAAACAAGAGTCAATAAACCTTCGCCTACATGAGACGAAGGTTTATTGACTTTTATTTGCTAAAAATATCCATTATTGTGAATAATGTATAATAATTGATTTAACTAATTTGCTCTTATGGTAAAGTACCACATGCCCTTAAGATATCAAATTGAAAATTTCTAAAATTAAAGAAAATATGCTAAGGTATGTTTATCTGGTCTTAAATTTTTGTAAAAATAAAAAAAAAAATTATAAATGTCAATATTTAGGACCAGATAAACGTACCTTAATGCTTTAGCTTCAATTTTAGAAATTTTCAATTGGATATCTCAATAAATGTAGACGTAGCGTTGCAGAGAAAAAAATGTCGGTAAGGTAGGGATCGGGTGAGTCTTACACGGCCTTAATTCAGGTATATTTAAAATAAAAATGAAATAAATAACAAAATAATATAAAATGGGGGTTGGCGCGTGCAGCACGCAGGGGGGCTAAGCCCCCTAGTAATAATAATAATAACAATAATAATAATAATAATAATAATAGCAATAATTAAAAATAATCAGTATAGACACAATATAGAGCTTATTAGTAGCATACTATTAGTACAATTACTAGCATGAATACAATTTTTCAAAGAATTTTCAGATTCAAAAAAAAAAATTCGAAAAAAATGCAAAAAAAAAAAGTCAACAAAGCGGCAATTAGACGATCTCGCCCCATGACATCATCAGGGGTTGAACCCATATCTGCGATCTAGATATCCAGGTATTACAGTGTCTCGACAGCAGCCACGGCAGCCACCCCCGGCCCCGACTGATTGCGATTTGCAAGCCGTGGTGAAGTTAGATTATCGCGATGTCTCGACGTGGTGGGGATTACGATGACGGCCATTTTCTCTACCACGTGACACGGGCGTGGCGTCGCGTGACGTCATCGCCGATCAATAACGACACAGAGAGACCAGAGATTCCACGCTCTATGTTCCACATATTTCGTCTCTTCTCTTCTTTTCTCCCTCGATCTCTCACAGGAAATTCGTATTACGGCCCAAACGCGTCACCCCATGAGCCATGAATTCCCCTCCTACCCCCTCCACCCATCCTTCTAAGCAAAGACACTAGTCCCCCACTCTTCTCTTACTATCTGCACTACTCTATTCTTCATCTCCTGTTTCACCCTATAACCCCTATAACCTACACACCCCTTCATCCCCCTCACTCTCTCACTCTTATGACTAGACAAGCCCTACAACCCCTACAATATGTAGGGCTATATATATGTATATGTGAAGGGTATCGCGGCATAACTGTGTGATACTTTTTTCAAAACACCTTTTTATTGGCTTAAAAATTCTCTAAAATTCCACCGTACATTTAGATGAAAATAATGTAAATTAAATAATTATAATTATTTAAAACAATTTTTGTTTAAACAAATTGTTTACAAATGCGAAAAACGAAAAAAAATAATAATAATTGGTGGTGACACACAAAATAAACAATAATTGTTTATTTATGCTATCTCATCAATTGGGTATATAAAAATGACAAGTCCATGCATTAGACAATTTTTTTTTCCACCTAACTTGTTATGCAGTAAAAATATTCGAACTCAATGACTTATTTTTTCTGTATTTCACTTGTTAAACAATTTATATATATATATATATATATATATATATTATATTGTGTGCATAGATATATAATTCAATGTGAGTGTGCCTTCCATACACATAAGGGGAAAATTGGTCTACGGCTCCCCCTATCGATGAGGCTCTAGTTGTCCCTAGACCCTCAGCCTTCTAAATCGCCCACCTCGTTCTTCATCGTCGAGATCTTTTGCTGAGTTGCAACTATAAGCCTATATCCGATAACACTATCGGTTCTACAGATTTTTTTTTATAGGAAATTACGTTTTTTATAAGACTTGCATGATTTTAGCCGTTTTTCATATACGAAGCAGAGTTAAAGCTATACTTTTCATTCTCTAGGTACTAAAAAGTACTTTTCACTCACTAGGGAGTAAAAATACTTTTTACTCACTAGGGAGTAAAAATACTTTTTACTCACTAGTTTTTAGTCCCTAGGGAGAGAAAAGTTTTTTTTACTCTTTTTTTTTGTTCTTAGGGAGTGAAAAGTACAATTTACTCCCTAGGACAACTTTAGCCCGCTTGGTAGGCATCAAAACAACTTACATAGTAAAACTTAACTCTTAACTCCCAAGGGAGTTTAACTCCCAAGGGAGTTAAGAGGCCTTTTATTCCACAGGGAACGAAAAATAGAACTTTATTTCCGCTGCATGAGCATGAAGAGTAGCTGAAATCATGTGTATATATAATATTATAAAAAAATATCGTATGAGCCACGGGGGAGACGAATTTTTTCGACTCGTATGTGAATCGTATACTAGAGGTTGGGGGAGATTTTACATTCATTTAATATACAAAAACGGATATCAAATTAAAAATGCGATCCGCTCAATGAATAATGAAATCAAATTTATTGGATTAAGAATATCCAAAAATGTTCCCAAAACCATTTTTTTCCCCCTAAAACTAGATTATTGACCTCCTTTTCGTAGGGATGAAGGTAAACGTCCTAGTTTTAGGAAAAAATATTTAAAATTTCTTTTAATTATGGTAAAGTATCACATGCCCTTAAAGAATTTCAAAGGATTTTAAGGAATTTCAAGAGATTTTAAGGAAAACGGAACTGTAAAGGATTTTCACAAGATTTCATAAGATTTCAAAATATCTTAAAGGATTTCATCATATTTTAAGTAACTTTAAGAAATTTCAAGGGATCTTGTGAAATTTTAAGTGATTTCATAGAATTTTATGAGATTTCTGATAATTTTAAGAAATTTTTTTGATGTTTAAAGAATTTTGTAGAATTTTTTGAGAATTTCTAAAATTTTTCAGACATTTTCACAAATAGCGAATTTCAAGAGGTTTTTAAGAATTTTAAGAGATTTTAACAATTTTGAAGTATTTGGAAATTTTTTGTAAAATTTTAAGAGGCCAGCAAACCAATATGTGGGCGATTATTTTGTTTTTCCTGTTACAGTTTCAAATCATTCAAAAGCCATTCAAAGATTTTCAACAACAATCAAACAATGTATGCGAAATTTTCGAGGTCCGAAAACCTTCCCTAAAGTTTCCAGTATCTGAGAAGATATCTCGAGGCTAATTTCAATTTGTCTAAGAGTCTAAATTAACACTCGAGTGTTGAGATTTTGAACACATGTATCTTGAACTAGCAGAGAACAGCTGGAAGCAAGTTTTCAGCTTTGCCAGTATGAAACTGTTTTGTCCTTAAGAGTCTATTCTCACCCTACTCCCTCCTATTGTCTATCGAGTGGATGAACTTTGGAAGAACCAAACACAGTCGGCCAAATAACATAGACTGAAGTGAATATCGATCAAGGCTTCTTGTTTGAAATTCTCCCACGAACCGAGAGAAGACAAAAAAAAAAGAAAAAAAGGAAGGAAAAAAAGAAAGAGGAAGAAAAAAAGAAAAGAGCGCCTTTATTAAAAAATTTAAAAAGGTCTTTTTTGCTCTTAATATGGATTATTTTACAATCTTAAGGATGTTCGATTTTGGTCAATGAATATTTAAAATAGAAATTTTTTGGTCTACACTGTGGTATTTACTAGAAAATAATAGAAGAAATTGAATTTTGAACTTAGAATTTCCATCCAAAATTTCTTAATTTTTGTTTTCGAAAATTTTATAATATTGGAATAAGTTTTGTAAAATCTCATTAAATTTTTTTAAAACCCTATAAGATGTCGTGAAATTACTTTAAATTTCGTAAAATTCCTTGAAATTCCTTAAAATTACTAAAAATTACATAAAATATTGTTAAATCTCATAAAATTACTTAAAATTTTATCAAATATTGTGAAATTATACTTTGTTTTCATAAAATACTTAGTTACTTAAAATTTTATGGAACTCCAATAAATTTTGTGAAATTCTATAAATATTATTATATAAAATTTCGTGAAATGCCTTAACATTTCCTAAAATCACTTGATATTCTTTCAAGTTACTTATAAAATCTGACAATTTATCTTCAAATCTCTTAAAATTATTCAAAATCTAATAAAATCTCGTCTAATAATCCCTTGAAATTCCTTAGAATTCCATAAAACTCTAATAACTTTAACAAAATCCTTTAAAATTCCACAAAATCTGGTAAAATCCCTTGATATTCCTTAAGATTATTAAAAATCTCAGAAAATATTTGTAAATCCTTTAAAATACCATTAAATTTTTTTTAATCAGAGTTGGGCAAAATCAAATTCGATTACGTTTGGAGAATAAAAAAAAATTAGAATTAAAAAAAAAAAATTAATAACATTTTTATTTTGAAGAGAGTCTTAAAATTTCTGAAAATCCGAACGAAATCCATCCAAAATCCGTTGAAATTCCTTAAAATTATTTAAAATCCCATAAAACTTAAAAGTCCTGAAAATTTTTCAAAATTTGATGTAATCAAATCTACTTGTCTTAAACTTGAATTAATATTTATTTTAAGGGTCTAACATTCTTGATTCTAAACTTAAAATCATGTAATTTTGTATATATATTTTTTTTGTTTTTGAATATTATTAATTAATTCATGTGACGTTTTCCGGGCGATGTAACACTTGCAGGGTGTATAGTGATCAGGAAATTGGAAATTCCCGGTCCAAAATGAAATTACCGGGTTTTTCTCGGTTTCTTCCAGTTTCCCAGTCCGCTAGACACAGTAACTTGTTTAATATTACTCATATGTATTAAATGAAGTAAACTAAAAAAACATCCATAAGATTTCTTTACAAAGAAAAAACAAGGACTGAAAGTTTTTACAGTTTAAGTCATTTTTTAGTCTTGTTTTAAGACTAAGAAATCTTAAAACAAGGTTAACAACTGACTTAAACTTAAATTCAGCCTAAAAACTTACTTAAACTGTAAACACTTTCAGTCCTTGTTTTTTTCTGTGTACTTTCTGTGATTTCGCAATGAACTTCCCCAGGAAAATTTGTTTAATAATTTAAATTCACAGCGAAGAAAGAGTTGGAACAGACCATTTGTTTTCCAATCTACTTCCTTCGGCGAAAATACCATCGAATGAAATATTAATGAAATTCGGCGAAAGAGTGGAAATCAGGTCTGAGGGAGACTGGAGTTGAAAACACTCGAGAAGATCGATGAAACTGTTGTTTCCCGGAAAAGTGGTAAAATTTGCATAGGCTAGTTCTTTCGCGAAAGTACATGACACGCGACGGTAGAGGTGCTCGTTAAAAATCTCCAAGGACTTGGGACTACAGGAAACCCGGCTCTTCGTGAGCTTAACTGAACCGACTTGACCCACATAAGCTAGCTTGCAAAATTTCTTCTTTCGTCCAAACATGTTATTCTATTTTGCGACCTTGAAACCGATTCGAGAGTAAATTCCGAAATGAATATTTGCCACAATTGAGATTTGAGAAAATAGATTTGTCGAGGTAAGCGGATTTCAAACCTCGATCTCGCTCATTCAAATCTGAAACCAATATACACTTTAAACACAGTTTAAACATATAGACTTTACTAAACAGCTAATAACACTCAAAGAATGCCTGAAAATTATTTATAATCGATTTCAATCGATTTACGCGAATTTCCAATAATTTCGAAAAAATTCAAAGGAGTTTATGGATTTTCAAGAAATTTTACAGAATTTCTAAGAATTATTCAAGTGATTTGAAGGAATTACTAGAAACTCGACGAGATTTTAAAATTTCTTTTTAAGGGTGTTGAAGCCAAGTTTTAATCTAAAAATTCAATTTCTTCATTTTACTCAACAAATATTAAATTTGAAATTTTTTCCCTCTGTAGAATTAACCAATTTTTAATTAGAATTATGTGTACAGAGCGATAACATACCTATTTCAAATATTTTTTAAGTAAAATGAAAATATTCAATTTTGAAGTTAGATTTTTAATTCTTCGTTTTATGCAAAAAGTATCGAAATTAAATATTTTTTCTCTCTGTATGCAGTCTTATATTTGAAAAAAAATTAGCGCTACAGAGCGAAAAAATATTTATCTATAATTTTCGTTGTGTAAAATGGGGAATGGAATTTTAAGTTTAAGGGCGTTAGACCCAAGCGTAAGCTCAAAATTCCATTCTCCATTTTACTCAACGAAAATTATAGATAAATATTTTTTCGCTCTGTAGCGCTAATCTTTTTTCAAATATAAGACTGCATACAGAGCGAAAAAATATCTAATTTCAGTACTTTTTACATAAAAACGAAGAATTCAAAATCTAACTTCAAAATTCAATATTTTCATTTTACTTAAAAAATATTTGAATTAGATATTTTTTCGCTCTGTACGCATAATTCTAGTTAAAAATTGATTAATTCAACGGAGGGAAAAAATTCCAATTTTAATATTTGTTAAGTAAAATGAAGAAATCAAATTTTTAGATTAGAACTTCGCTCCAACACCCTTAACTTAATTTGATTTTTTTTTCATCCTGAGAAGGTGAGAAAAGGGCTTTTGAAAAGGGGAGGTGGAAATTTTTATATGGATTAGATTCTCTGGAGTTTTTTAAATTCCTGAAAAATAATTATTCTTGAGAAATGAAAGGATTTGAGAAAACTTACTATTTCGCGGAATCGTTCAACTGATACTCGTTGCTCCTGCCAAAGCATTCCTGTACACCATTGTCCGCCCAAAGCCTCTTCATAGCTGCCAACAATTCTTCACTAAAAGGTTCTGTGTCCTCCATTCGCTGAATAACGTCGAAGACCATTTTTGCATCCGTCTGAAAATCGATTAAATGAATTTAGTTTCAAAAAATAGAGTAAAACGTAAAAAAAGAGTACATTTTTTTTACTATATAAATAAATAAAATCTATATTTAAATATATATAATGCAAACAATAAATTAAATTAACTATAAAATCTTCCACAAAGTAAATTTGTGTGGAAGAACGTTACTTCTAAATTTATTAAGTTATCAAATTAAAAATTTCTAAAATTAAAGACAATATCCTATGGTATGTTTATCAAAATAATTTTTTTTTATAAATGTAAATATTTAAGACCAGATAAACGTACCTTAATGCTTTAACTTTAATTATAGTAATTTTCAATTTGATATCTCAATAAATTTAAAATTAACATTTAAAATTTTAATATTATTGTTTCACATTTAGAAGAATCGACATTTCAAAGCTTCAATTTTTGCGATTAAATTTGATGGAAATTTAAACAATTTTATTTTCTTTTAAATTGTATGGAATTATTCATTTTACAAGAAAATTATTGATATCTGTTAATATTATATGAACATTTTTTCGCTCTGTAAGCATATTTCCATTTGAAGGTGAATGGCGCTAATACAGAGTGGAAAAATACATAATTAAAATATGTTTTAAGTAAAATGAAGAATTCGAATCTTTCAAAATTCAAGGCTGAAACATGGATCCAATTAAAAATTGCTAAACTTTCGAATTTTGTCAGATCCAAATTTAAAATATGTACCCAAAATTTTACAGTTTTAGTAACTAATCTTCAAACACTTAAAAATCTGTAAAAGATCCAAAAATTAAAGACCTATTATCAGCAATTTAATTTTAAAATTACACCTGATCAAAAAATCATTTGAAAATCTATGAGTCAGGTTACAATCAAATTCAATAAACCCGCGATTGAAAATATAGTACCAATGCCCTGAATTATTTTCGCACCTGTTGCCAACTGTGATTGGACAAATCGATGAAAGGAGGCTCAAGGGAATAAGTTTCAATTCGGGAACCAACAATCACTTAGCTAATATGAAATCTTCATTTATGTAGATAAACAAAATTATAATAGATAGGTGAATTAGGGGGTGAATTAAAATTTAGTTCTATTCCTTTTCTCGAGAAAAATATTTGTTTAGGACAAGAAAATAACTTCCTTGATATAGAATCCACAAAATGTCAAGGAATATAAAGAATTTCTACAAATTTTGAGGAATTTTAAAAGATTTCCTGAAACTTTAATGGATTTTATGAAATTTTATTTAAAAGATTTTAAGAGATTTATACAAATTTTAAGAGGTTTTGATGAATTTTATGCAATTTAAAGGATTTAAAAGCATTTGAAAGGATTTAAGTTCTTCGTGAAATTTTAAAGGATTGTAATGATTGTAAAATTTTAAGGAATTTCAAGAAAATTTGAATTGAGATTTTTTAATGATTTTGACTTTAATGAATTTTTATTGATTTTAAAGTACCTCATAGAATTTTAAGGGATTTTAAAGATTATTATAATTTTTTAAAGATTATGTGGAATTTTAAGACATTTAAAAAATTTTAAAAGATAAAAATATATTTAAAATACTATTAAATTCTTTGCAATTCCTTGAAATCGTTGAAAATCTTTAAAATAACTGGAAATCTGCTTAGTTTTTTATTTAAAAATCTCTAGAAAATTCTTAAAATTTCTTGAAATCTTTTAGAACCTTGAAAATTCTTTGAAAGTACGTGAAATTCATTCAAATTCTTTTGAAATCCGTGGTAATTTTTTAAATGTACTTTACATTTTTGATAATTTCGAAATTTCGACAAATGTGATAAAATTCTTCTAAATACCTAAAATTTTTATGAAATCACATCAAATCTCTGAAAATCTTTTTTAAAGTATTTAGAAAAGTAATGGAATTCTTTTTCAAATCCCTTGCTTAAAATAAAAAAAATCCCTTGCTTAAATAAATCCCTTGCTTAAAATAAAAAAAAAAAAATTAACTCACCTCTCTTTCATTGGTCGAGAAGCCGATTCCCAAATTCGGCATTGCTCTAAGAATTGCTACTAGGGATTGTATCGTGTTGCTATAAACGACTGGCCTGTACTGTTTAAAATCCTCTGGCGTAAAACCACTCTCGTGAATAATCCTTAAAAGAAAAGAAAAATTGAATTAGAAACGATTTTTATAATTCTAAAAAATTGTTTAATCCTTAAATCACAACCAGAATTATTGTAAAAAAAATTCATTAAGAATCATAAATTAATTATCAAGTTACTGATTAAAATAATATTAATCACTTAATTCTTCATTTCTTTGTAACTAATTATAATTACATTCACAATAAATATTCCTTACGTTTTAATTGACTTAAAAGTTAGTTCTTCTTAATCAGTTTAGTTAGAAGTATAAAAAATTTTCACTCGAAAGTTACTTGAAAATATAAAGTATAGTGAGATCTTTGTTAGAGGAGCTATGAAAAGATACATTCATCGAAAGGGGAGCAAAAAATTAAGGACGACCTCGATTAAACTGAAATATTCATCTACCTCAGAAGAGATTTCTTTTTTTTTTTTCTTTTTAAGTTGTCCGCGTAAAAAGAAGCAAATCTCAATTTTTAATTCAATACCACCAAACCATTTTCTCAATTATTCAAATTATTTACAAGAAAAATTTAATAAAATCGGAATTATAAAGTTAGAATTTAAAAAATTGTACACATTGTACTCAATTGTAAAATTGAGCCCAACATCCTTAATTTGTATACATTATATTTAATAATATTTATACTCACTTCATTTGTTTTACGATTGTACTTTTCCCAGATTCTCCCGCTCCTGTGAACAGAAAGAAATATTTATTATTATAATTTTATTACTATTATTATGATTATTGTTATTATTAATTAAGAAATGGTCAAAACCAGGGGAAAATTATTTTTTTTTAAATTAGTGATTGAAGGAAGATGTGTTGAAGTTGAGAGGAAATTGAAATTTTGTTTTTCCTGGAAGGCTTCTTATCGAGAAAATTGGTAATTAAAAGGGCCGAGAAAAAATTGGCTTATCTATAGTAAGCGAAATATGTCAGTGGATAACCGGACGTGACGCAGAAGCGGAACTAGCTTTCCTGCTTACCGCAAGCTTCCCCCCATTTTAAAAGCTCTTTCAGTTAAGTGGTTAAAGTAGTCGCCATTTAATAGATACAAGCGATGAAACCTGTTAATATCGAGCGAATTCAAATTGGTAAGAAAAAAAGAGGAATAAGAAATGGGATAAGAGAATGCCAAGTAGTCAAGGGGAGAATAATAATAGAACAAATAAAAAAAATATATGTTAAAAAATGAGATATAAGACAGCTTCACAGTACAAAATAGTTTGATTTTCCATCCAGAGTTGGCACGAATAAAAATATTATTTTTATTTTATAAAATCTGATAAAATACTTGAAATATTTTAACAATAATCAATTTCAATAAGAATAAAAAAGATTCTTTGAAATTTCACGACTTCGAATCGAATCTGCTGCATTTTTCATAAATTGTAACAACTGCAAATTAGTAGCATATTTTATTGCTTCAGAGTAGCCACAAGATTTAATTTTTTCATTTCCCTGAAATTTTCATTTCATTGAAATTTCTAGAAAATTCTTAAAATTCCTAGCAACATCTTAAAATTCTACTAAATCCCTTTAAATTTGTTAATATTAAATTTGTTAAAATCCTCAAAAAACTACAAAATATTTTTAAATTCCTAAAAATCGCTTAAAATTTCCTACAATCCTTCAAAATTCCACGAGGAATTTTAAATTATCTTAAAATGCGTCAAAATCTCTTAAAATTATTGGAAACTTATCTCTTAAAATTCTTGAAAACCTCTTGAAATTCCATTAAATACTACAAAATCTTTTATAAATCATAAAAATCTTGTGAGATTCTTTAAAATTTCAATCAAATCCCTTAAAATCACTTTTAAGAAATCAAAATTTCTTTGAATTCTTACAAGCCTTTTAAAATCCTTTAAATTCCACGAGAATATTTATATTCCCTTAAAATTTCTTAAAACTCTACCAAGTTTCTTAAAAGCCTTCTATGAAAAACTTTTAAACCCTTTAAAATACGTAAAAATCTTTTGAAATGTTATAAAATTCCACAAAATCTTTTAAAAATCTTAAAAATCTCATGAAATCCTTTAAAATTCCATGAGGAACATTAAAATCTCTTAAAATGACGTTAAAAAATCAAAATTCGTTCAAATTCTTTGAATTCCCTAAACGTTCTTAAAAGTCTCTTCAAATTTCATGAAGTCCTTTCAAATTCCAATAAATCTTTTAAATATTATACAAATCTCTTGTAATCCCTTTAAATTCCTAGGAACCTCTTATAATCTGTTAAAATTATTGAAAATCTCTTGAAATCTTTAGAAACCCAAAGAATCTCGAAGAATGCCTAGAAATTCTTTATAATCTTTCGAAATCCTTGGAATGTTTTTAAAATCTGTTAAATAAACTATAAAATCTATGCAAGAAGGATATCACAGCAAAGATTTCCTTATTATCATGTATCTAGATAAATGATAAGGAACCCTTTGCATATATTGTATATTATATAGAAATGCAACAAAGGGTAAAGGCAAAGCTGTGGGACTTTGAAGCTCATGGCAATAGTGTGGCAATCTTGGCATTCAGTTCATGAGATTGGAATAGTATAATTATTCCATACCTAGACTCGAAACTATTGCTATCTATTTACATGCTCGCGAATTTACCTTCGTCGAGATAAACAACCGCTTTACATGCATTTCGAAAGGTCATATTTACCTTATATATCTTGTTTTAAATTAAGCCTCTATATAAGCCTTTGAACAATTATTAAGATTATTACTACTTTATTATTACTACTACTTCTTATAAGAATGTAAGTAGTGTATTAAATTAAAATATAAATTAGGGAGCTGCGAACAAGTTTCGGAATCAGGAAGCTTATAAGTGCATTTCACGCGCAAAGTTTTAGATAAGCTCGTAAAACTTGAAGATTACCGGAAGTCGTAAATGCCGCAGAAAATGTATCTATAATATATACAATGTGTATAACATATACATATATACCATTGTATACGACAATGTATAAAGTATATACACTTGTACAGGATATAAACATTATATCGCGCACTTTCAGCTGAACATACAACGCGATAAGGCACTGCCTCAAATATTGGTTTTGGGCGTGTGCTGTACTCTGAGAAACCGGCGTTTGTATTTTATTTATTGTTAAAAAGCACACTAGATTTTACTATCTGAACTTTGCAATGAGGGGCAAAAAGCAAATTTTAATAATATTTAAGCTGCTTACAGAATTATAAAGTATTTTAGAATAAGAACTAAAACTATTGCAGTATTTGTAAACTACTTAGTAAAATGATGTCCAGAGACCATACGCATTGAATTACTAACTGGGTTAGTAAAATATGTACAGCCAGAACCAAGATAGCAAAAAATAAAAGCTTTGAAGGGGCCTACTTCAGACTATAGCCTACATAAATTAATATTCTAGCCTACACATATTTTATAATATCAAACATATTAGAAATTACATACATTAATGTATGCACTCACTGTTAAAAATGTTTGTAAAATTAATATACTTTTAATATACATTTTGTAAAGTTATTTGCATATACCGTAAATTAAATTTAATATATTACCATATGTTTTAGAATTAATATAAAACCATATTAAAATTAATATAGAGTATATTAATTTTAATATAAAATATATTAATATTAATATAAAGTATATTAATTTTAATATGGCTGTATATTAATTCTAAAACATAATGGTATATTAAATTTAATTGACGGTATATGTAAATAACTTTATTCACAGTATATTAAATTTTAATCAGTTTTTTTAACAGTGCTCTCTAAATCTGAATCAGTGATAAGTATACCACTGATTCCAATCAGCGAAAGTTCCACTGATGAAATTAAATCAGTGAAATTTAGATGATAGAGGGCGTGACATTCACTGATTTATCAGCGAAATTCACTGGTTCATCAGCGTATATACGCTGATTTGAATCAGTGATATACTTATCGCTGATTCAGATTAAGAGAGTGCTGAATACAATTACATATAAATAGCCAGAAATATACTTAAATATAAAAGTACATGACCTTAAATACTGTTCCAACTCGTTTATCATACTCTCTAAATCTGAACCAGCGAAAACCATACCAAATCAGTGAAATTCGCTGATGAATCAGTGAATATCACGCCCTCTATGAGAGCAATTTCGCTGATTCATCAGCGAATTTCACTGATTTGGTATTGTTTTCGCTGATTCAGATTTAGAGAGTATGATAAACG